>SJYW01009584.1:308950-354822 GCA_006410735.1 Raphicerus campestris | reverse complement strand
GCTCTTGATATTAGAAACTTGTCTCTCATGTCCGAGGACTCAAAGTACCTCCAGTTGTGTTTTGGAAAGATTCAGAACTTTGATGATGAGAGGGAAATAGCTTGTCTTTTGAAGCTAGGAACATCTGCAATAAAAGGAAGGCATTATGCAAATCCTCTGGGCCAGAGAATGGCTAGACCCTTTAATTTTCAAGTCTGAGTGACATTTAGATCTTCCTTTGATTACTTAGGTTCTTACACCAGGAAAGGGGGTTTGAAACCTTAGGAGCAGTCCTTCATTTCACCCCTAAAACTAAGCATTGTTGGCCCTGTTACAAATGCCACATAGAAGCAGGGATCAGACTGAAGTCTGCTGAACTCAGACTGCCTGCTCGGCCCCGTGGCTGCACACTGTCCTCACTGACGTCCTTTGATGTAACGGGAGCAGACCGCAAAGTTCACAGACCTCGGTGGCCTGGTCCTATGCATGGCCTGCAAAGCTCCTTCTAATGATTTGACTTTACACAGCAACAGAGAAGGGCGTGAAGTCCATTGCAGCAGCAGGTCACATCTGTCTCCCACTCTATAAACAGCTGTACCTTTATTCTTTTCCATAGATGTTTGCTTATCTGTAAACATTGTGCCCGAGACCTGGAGCCCTTTTATGTCTCAAGGATGGATATTCTTGTCAGCCTTTGACACTGTTGACTTGGAGTGTTTTTCTCCTTCAGGAGAGAAAGAGATGCCGCAAGAGAGTTTATGTCCTAATTTACAGAGAAGTCCCAGTTGTAGCTTTAAGGATCTGTTTTAGTCCACAGGAGTTTTTTCTGGTTGGTTAGATTGGGCAGAGGTCGCCATCCTACTGGAGTAATGAGCTGGGGAAGAGAGACCACATTTAGAGGGTGGGAATGAGAAAATCTGGAAGAGAACACCAAGGACTGTTCTAGCAGAAGAGTCAGAAACCTGCAGTGGGGGCCGCCAAACTCTTTAGGAATGAATGTCCCTTCAGCCCTGGGATGCACACAAAGCAGGACTACTTTGTGTAAATGCTCCCCCTCCCTCAACGACGGCCAAGGGCTGAAGGGGGGACACTCAGGGCACACGACCGACTTAGGTCGTCATTCTTTGAGCTTGCTCCAGCCTTTCCTGGATCGGGTGACTTTTTGTTAACTGGCCTCTTGTGGGTGGTTTCCCTGCCTTCCCCTACAGGCCTGGGGCCAAAGGGACTTGAACATCCCCTACTTCCTTTGTAGCCAGTGTGTGCGGGAGCCCCTGCAAGCTGGTTCATTTACATCACACGGGTGCACACAGCAAGGCATGGGTTTTGCAGCTTCTCTGCCTGTTGCCATTGAGGAGTCATTGATCAAAGGCTATAGCATAGCCATACTGGCTGAGGTGTCCTGGACTCTCCCCCAATCTGAGATGGCCCAGGAACTGGGGAATAGGGCTGTTTCAAATGTTGAAGTTTACCAAGCTGCCTTTGTAAGTGAAACACTTTTCTGACATGCCAGAATTCACAGGAAAGACCAAACATGGGCACAGTTTTCCTCCATAGGGGAGGAGTTGTAGTTCTTGTATTTTTGTTTATGTTTTGGCTGTACCGTGTGGCATGTGGTCTTCGTTCCCTGACCAGAGATGGAACCTGTGCCCCATGCGGTGGAAGCACAGAGTCTTAACCACTGAACCACCAGGGAGGTATCAACACATACCAAGTACCAAGAGACCCCTTTCCCAGTCTCATGCTGCAGGGGTGGCCAGTGTTAGGGTTTTTTTTAACTTATATAAGAAGCATATCAGTTTTGGGACTTTCCTGGCGGTCCACAGGTTAAGACTTCATCCTTCCAATGCAGGGGCCACATGTTCAACCCCTGGTCAGGGACCTAAGATCCCACATGCCATGTGGCATGGCCAAATTAACAACAACAACAAGAATACATCAGGGACTTCCCTGATGATCCAGTAGTTAAGATGCTGTGCTTCCAGTGCTGGGGCTGTGGGTTTGAGATCTGGCCAAGGTACTAAGATCCCACATGCTGCATGGCCAAATAAATAATTTTTTAAAATAAAATGGCAAAATATTAAAAACAACACATCAGGTGACACCGTGCACATTGCTTTGCATCTTGCTTCCTTCACTCAATGTGCTGTAAATGCCCTTCTATATTAATTGATCAGACTTGATCACCTCTTCAGAGTGGCTACACTGAGGTCCACTGTGCACACTCACATAATTTCCTTAACCAACTCTCTTACAGGTAGACGTTTGGGTTGTTTCAACCTCTCCCAACACTGAATAGCACCAGTAAAATCCCTTGCATACATCACATACCTATGGACTCTCCTGCTAGTATTTCTGTAGTTCTGCTTCCTAGAAGCCGGCTCACGGGTCCAGGGGGCAGGTGGATATAACATTTGAAGAGAGGAGGCCAGCTGGCTGTGCAGAAAGGGAGGGAAGAATATGGGCTCCCGCTGCAGTGAGTGGCTCCCTGCTGGGCAGGAGAGATGGGGGTTGGGGGGAGACCTTGGGTGGGAGAATCTACTGAGTAGTGATGTCCCTCCAGTGTGATTCCCAACTAATTTGCATTTGCCACTGACCAGGCCACAGATGGGGAAGTCGCAGCAGTGAAGGAGGTACCGGTAAATGCATGTCCCCCTGGATTCAGGCCCTGGGTACACTTTTGGTTTTTGCTTTTACGTTTTCCCTTTTTCACGTCTGTGTTTACTCACCCTTCATTTTAGAAAAGCTACAGCCTGCTTTTGGGGGACTGCTTAAGCCCTCTGGGTGTCCTGGTCATTGGTTTGTCCCCACTGATCAGCCCATCACCGTGACCCCCCGCTTTCTCTCTAATGAGACCCACCCATGTCATCGTCTGCGCTCCACGAATCGCCCGCCACCATGTCTGTGATCACGCTCGGTGTAGTTGGTCTCCACATTTAAAGAGAAAGATGGACAGCTGTTCTCAGCCCGCCTGCTGACTCTCAAAGCCGCCACTTGCATATCTGGTCTCTGTTCAGGGAGAAAGCCACTGCTGCTCCTTTCTGCCACTTAAAACGCACCTTCTTTTCCAGGCCACCAGCAACTAAACCTTTCCAGGTGGAACCTCTTGGGACTCACAGACATTGCTGTCTCTCATTTTTCCACTTTCCCCGTGGGCCCTGCTGGGAATTTCACAAGCAAACAGCCTAGGAATTTTTAATAATTGGTCAGCATGACTCCTCCAATCCCTCAGGTGCTGTCCACTCTGGCCCCAGAGCCAGTTAGACAAAGCCCACAGTGCATGGGCAGCCGTATCCTTGAATCCTGGCTGGACGAGCTTGCAAAATTCCCGGTTGCTCTGACCCGCCCCCTGCAGCTTCCCTAGCCCACACTGGGGAGGTGTTGTCCACTTTACCCAGTGACCGCTACTTCCTGTTTCTAGGTAACAGAAGAGGCCTATGTCCCAATGAGCAACATGAACGGCCTGGGATTTAAGCCTTTCGACTTGGTCATTCCATTTGCAGTCAGGAAAGGAGAAATCACCGGTAAGCGCTATTGGGAAAGCCCTCTTGTCCTCACTGGCTCTCACTAGCTATCCATACGGTGCCCAGGGGCTGGTTCCACCTGTTCCCCACACCTGGGGTTCAGAACCCAGCATCCCTGGCTGTAGGGAGTTGGTCCATGAGCCCCTGAGATCACAGAATGTTCTGTGTATTTATGTGTGTTTCTGAAGTGTGGGTTCATTTATAACTTGCATGCTGAAGAAAGGACCAGAAATTGTCTATAGAGGGAGAGCCACTGTGTTGATACCTCTCTCGATTGTCAGGGTCCTCTTCCCCCGCCTTTTCCTGCCCTTTCTTAACTCTTCCAGATGTGACATTGTCCCTGAGGTCTGTTGTGTAAGTTACTTCTCCTTGCCTTCTTTCAATGCCTGTTTCTCTCTGATTTGATGCTTAACTGATCTGATTGGTCTCGTGGTCTTCTCAAGTCCTGTTTAAGCTTCTAATGGCTGTCAGTTCAAAAGACCCTTTGCTTGTGAGTTGCCTGCTGCATTCTGTGGAAACAAAAATGCAGAGAACAGAATGAAGGCGGGTATGTCTCTGCTTCCTGTTATGGAGCTTGGTGTTTTACAGCAGTGAGTGTTCTTGGGCCTGAGAACCTTTGTTGTGAAGGTCACCTGGCCTCTGTGCTCGGCTCCTTGGGGGACAGTCTTTGGTGGGGTCACCGCCCTGTCTCGTGTGTTCCAACAGGAGAGGTCCACATGCCTTCCGGGAAGACAGCCACGCCCGAGATTGTGGACAACAAGGACGGCACAGTCACTGTCAGATACGCCCCCACGGAGGTCGGCCTCCATGAGATGCACATCAAATACATGGGCAGCCACATTCCTGGTGAGTCGGGTTCCGTGCCTCTGCTGCCTGGCCCCACGGGACTCCAAGAGTCAGGGCGGAAGCACCTGGGAGATTGTCGTTTTTCGTTCAGTCAGATGCCATGCGGTTCTTGGTGGCAGATTTGCGGATGCATTGTGGGCCTTCCTGCAGAACCAAGCAGCCTATGACCCCAGCAGATCCGGCTAATCTCCAGCAGAGATGATGCAGCTGAGTGTCCCGGGTCACAGTGCAGGCCCTTTGGTCTGGGATTGTTTGTCTTTGTCACTGTGCCTAGCATGGCCAAGGGATAAAGCAGGGAGAAAAATGTGAGACTTGTCGAGGGACTTTCCAGCCTGGNCAGCCTGTGTTTGCCCTGCCGGGGGCCTTGTCTCCAGGGATACGTGTGGCCAATGAGGGCCGAGTTGCCGTGGCCCTGCTGGCAAGGAGGGGCTGGGCTGCTCGGGGCACTGGGGGCCATCCGCAGGCAGTGGGACAGACAGACCGAAGGCCGCACCCACTGGGGCTGCCTGGCAGGGGGCCACGTTCTCCCCTAAAGGAACCAGGCTGGCGCCTTTGCCCTTTATACCCAGAGGATCCCCACTGGCACATAAGGTTCCTCAGCCTCTATTCCATCTGGCAAACCCAAGTGTACCCCTAACTGCATCCCAGGCACCCAAGGGAGTCTAAAAGAGGTCCGGTCTCCACTCCAGGAAACTCTGGACACGTGGCTGGGAGCCAACCCCTCACACAGCTCTGCCACCTGACAGCTACACGGCCTCATCTGTGCAGCGAGGTGGTGGTGGGAACTTAAATGCTCAGACAGTGACATTAGGACAGTGTGTAAACAATGGAAACAGCGCCTGGCACAGAGGAAGCCTTTGGTAAATGTCAGCTGATGACTAACAAGTACCTGCTAGGTACCAGCTGCTAGGCTGAGCTCCATGAGCCTTAAACCACTCGCTTGATTACTGNTGCCTGGCACAGAGGAAGCCTTTGGTAAATGTCAGCTGATGACTAACAAGTACCTGCTAGGTACCAGCTGCTAGGCTGAGCTCCATGAGCCTTAAACCACTCGCTTGATTACTGGGGCTCTCACAGCCTCCTCTTCAGTTGAGCAAAGGGAGGCCTGGAGAAATACTGTGCCCTGGGCACACTGCCCATGGGCACCAGGCCCTGGGCTGGGGGCCTCACTGAAAAAACCTACTCAGTGACTTAATAGGCTCTCTTATGCCATTTTTCCAGATGAAAAAAGTGATGCTCAGCACTGTTAAATGGTCGCACTGGGAATGACTCCAAAACTCACAGCTCCATTACAGACCCTCCTGTGAGACAGGCATCATGAGAGAGGCACAGACAGGACGGGGCGCAGGACCCACCAGCAGGACCGTGAAGTCAGCCTCCTGGATCCTCACACTCTGCCTCCCTGTACCAGAGAGTTTACCCACAGTGCCCTGGGGCCAGTCGCCTTTCTGCTCTGCTGGGTGCGCTCTCATTTATTCATTCAACAAACATTCACTTTCTCTTGACCCTGTGCCAGGCAGCCAGCCAGGCACCCAGGCACCCACCCAGGCACCAGCCTTTATTAAGGTAGAGGAGAAGGGACAGAGCCCACTGGCTTCCTGCCCTCAGTGTTTCTCCATCCAGGGGAGACAGATACATAACCAGATGGATAGAAGGGCAGGCAGGGAATTAGGGGGATGGTCTGGGTAGTCTTCCTGGAGGAGGTGTCCTTTGATTGAGAACTGAACCATGAACACCGGTTCATTGCAACTGTCTTGCCACGAGGCAGGTTAAGTAAGGATAGAGGGAGGAAAGTCTAGAGTTAGGGGCAGGGGGTACCAAGACCCTGGGGTCAAACGGTGTTGGGGTGGAGAACTCAAGAAAGTGCCCGNGGGTGGAGGGTACGAGGAGCCAGGGAGCGGCCGAGAGACCGACTGGAGGAGAACAGGCTCTGCCTCTCAGCTGAAAGCCCTTCAGGAAAGAAGCGGGCTGTCGAGGGGTACGTAATGGGAGGATATTCTAGGTGCCCGTTTCAGCTAACAGATCCTCTTGCCACAGGCTGTGACCCAAATGTGGAGTGAGAAATCTGGCTGTTGCCTCGTGGGTCAGCTTGGAGCTTACTTAAGGAGCATTGATGTCCGATGAAACCATTTCTCCCCCCTTCAACTGGCCAAGCAGAAAAGCTTTGCCAGAAATGAGCTTTCCGTAAAAGAAGTGTCCCTCTGAGGCTGAGGCCACAAGGGATTAAACACTGAGTTCAAGACCTGGATGCATTTCCCACAGGGCAGCCTAGGGACATGCAAAGAGGCCCATCTGGTTTAGATCACCAACACTGGGTGCCAGGCTTGCGGTAGAACCGTGGTCTCATTAGTAACCTCAGGTGGGCCCTCTCAGGTTGGCCTCCTGTCCCCACCCATCAGGGTTGTGTCCATGGGTCCAGTTTTACCCTGTGCCTTTGCTCATTCCCCCAGATAAGTATGCTGTTCGCTTCATCCCCCACGAGAATGGTGTCCACACGATCGACGTCAAGTTCAACGGGAGCCACGTGGTTGGAAGTCCCTTCAAAGTGCGCGTTGGGGAGCCTGGACAAGCGGGGAACCCCGCCCTGGTGTCAGCCTATGGCGCAGGGCTCGAGGGGGGCTCCACAGGTAACACGCTGCCTCTGCCTCTCGTCTGCAACGAGCCGGCCCCAGGGAAGAGCAGATGGAGCTTTGCTAGCCCCGGGAAGCCAGCCGCCTGCCTTCCCCAGGGACTCTGCAGTCAGCTGTCTCCCTTTGCCAGGTCCTTTTAGGATCAGGACACCGATAGGCAATTCAACACAGCATCTTTCGTTTTGAGGATGCGCAGAGTTTGGGATGCATGTAACAGGCCTCCAGGGAGGTGCCCTACCTGCCAGCTCCCTTAGCGTCCCTGGGCTCCTAGAAACATATCAGATCCGCACTAAGACCTGTCTCAGCCAGGCTCCTTCTTATTCTGATCCTAACAGAGGAGGGGAAAATCCCCAAACAGTCAAATTCATCTTTAACCCTTGACACAAATAGGACGCGTTGGCTTGTAAAAAATATGGGCAGGGAGGAAATAGGTAAAGTTCCATCTTGCTTCTCGCCCCTTGCTCCCTCTGGGTCCAGGAGGAAGGATGGCTAACACATCAAGGGAGGGCCTTCAGATTGTCTCTCTGTTGGTCTTCAGTCCTGGTCACTTGGTTGCTCAGCTGGTCGGTTCATTAAAGAAGTGGACATGGAGTTTTGCTTTTATTAAATAGCTATGGTCTTAGTGCTGTTTGTGTTGTAGTACAACTTGCTGTTGTCACCTGACACCCTAAGGAACTTTCTGGACCTACACATCTGCCCACCTTGGGTGGCTGCAGTTAGTGTCCATGCTGTGAACGCAGAGGTGGGCGTCCGCTGTGCCCAGTGCGTCACTATCATGCAAGGTGCCAGGGTGGGTTTCTCTGCAGGCGTGGGTCCGCTGGGGCACGGCTGGTGTCTGGGTGCTACTTTGGGCTCTCTTAGGAAGGTAGCCCGGTTTCTTGAGTCTCTTGGGTGTGCACATTCTGCTCTTAGTGTTCCCTGGTTGGGTGAGTGAGACAGAGTGGACCCCTTTCACCCATGGGCGAGGGGATGAGCAGCTGTGGTTGCCTGGCAACCAGCCCCGAGGAGCAAGCATCCTAAGGGCCCGAGGGACCTACCCGGGTGCAGGAGTAACTGACCAGCTGGCTAGCCACACTAAGACTCTAGGCCAAAACAGTGGCCTCAGCAGTACTTTCCACGGGGTCTGTGTGAGGACTCCCCATCTCCCCAGGCCTATCTAGTCTGGCTCCACACCGAGCTCTGGGCCAGCAGCTTGCCCTTTCCAAGAAGCTTTGGCCTGGGACTTGTCCGCTTTACGGATGAGCAACGTGGGGCTTAGAAAGGTTGAGCTGCTCCCCAACACTACTTAGCTTGGAGGGGCAGAGCTGAAATCTGTCCGGGTTCACAGCCTCGAGGCCTGTTCTCTTACCCGCTTAGCTCTGCTGCTTTTCTAAGAGGCGGACTTGCCCCGATGCAGCAGCTACACCCCTGGCCCGCTTTGTGGGGTGTCCTACACCAGGACCCCTCTTTTCCCAGCTGCCTTGAAAGGTCCCCAGGCAGCAGCAGTGCAGGCATTTGGCCCCTGATAGCACCATCCACCCTTGAAGCCCAGGCGGGGTCCTCCTGGCACTTGGAGCCCCAGCAGGCCTCAGGCCAGGCCCCACCGCGGCCACTGCGGTCTCCCACGTCGCCAGCAGCCACCTCATCCCCTGCTGGATCGCACTTGCAGTGCTGGGGCCCCTGGTGCTTCCTCTTGGCTGTTGGCACACAGGCCTTCTCGGGAGCTCGGGTTTCAGACTGTGCTTTGCAGGCACTGGATGCTGCTGAGGGAGGGAGCTGGTCTTCCAGGGAGACTCCCAGCAGGGAGCAGGAGGTACAGAGCATGTCTGTTTCAAGCCCTGTGTAAATATTGCTCTTGTCAAGGGGAAGGCGTCTTGTTTTTCTAGCCCTCCGGCTCCCAGGCCTTTTCCCAAATCTCCATCCCCGGCTTACACAGCTGCAGTGTGTGTGGAATGAAAAGGTGTCTGTGGACGGCTGCTGGAGGGCCCGCATCCTGACCCTCAGCACAGAGCGGGCTTCCCTGTGTTTTTATGGGTGGGTTTGCTGTATCTCTTGGCTTGAGCTTTGAATGGTCCATTCTGCAGGTTTTGAAGCATGGCAATGTGGAGAATTTGGGGTGGGACGCTTTGCTGCAGAGAGGCTGAGAAGGCCAGCAATGACACCAGGGAGTTCCAGGCTTCTCTGCTTGGAAGAGCCATTTTCTTGATGAAATGCTCCTGGAACCCCACTTTGCACGAGGTGTATGAGCACAGCCTTGGCCCAGCAACACACTCACAGGGACTCATCTGTACACTCATGGGGATGCGGGAGGACACTAGAGAAAGCCCGAGAGCAGCAACAAAGACCCAGTGCAGCCAAAAAAGTAATTAATTGAGAAAAGAGAGAGAGCAGTGATTTTGGACTTCATAAACAGAAAAAGCAAATATTACACTAGAAAAATAACGCGTAACAGGGCCATGCCCACAGATGTCCTGGGTCCTGGTTCTAGCTGGAGGCAGTGGTGAGAGGGAACTCCTGTGTTTGGATTTTCTTTCTCCCATCCATTCTTGGGTGAGTGGGCTAGCTCTGGGTTAGACAGACCTTCTGTTTAAACCCCAGTTCAGTCAGTCCCCAGGTGTGTGACTTTTGGGATGAGTGGTCTGAGCTCTCTGAGCCTCCACTTTCATCCTAGTAAAATGGGAATAGTAAGGAACCCCACCTGATAGGTTGCTCTTGTCCTGTAGTTCCTTATTTCTCTTTTTGCACCTCGTCTTCCTTTCTGGGCCCTCACAGTCATGATGAACTGATGCTTCTCAGGGATAGAGCCAGGCCAGGTCTTTTCATCTTCACTTTAAAAGTATCTTTTTTTTCCTTATTGTCACTTGCAGCTACTTCCTGGAAATCCTGTCCCTTGTTTGCACAGCCTCCTCCCTTTACCTGCAAGGCCTTGCTTCAGCAGCAGCTGTCATGAGGGCTTCTGAACAGCACATTTGAAATAGTTGGGGGAACAGGATGGGGGGTGTTGCTGGGACAGGAGCCTCAGGAGCTTCCAAAAACAAATGGGTTGTGTTTGGGGTTGCGTGATAGCAGTTCTTTGTTTTATTGATAACCAGAACAATAATTCTTTCTCTGGCCTCGGAGCTATAATTAAACCAAAATACTTCCCAGCTGGGGCGGGGTCCTCTGGGAAGAGCACAGCCCTGCCCAGTAATGCTATGCCGAGGGTGCCCCGTAGAGGGCGCTGCAGCGGGTGTCTGGGCCCTACCTCTTCCTGCTCCGAACTGGAAAAGGGGCCTGGGGGCTTTCGCAGGGCCTTGGGCTCAGGCAGGAATGCCACTGTGATCGTTGGCCGCCACTCTCTCTTGGCCCAGCTTTTCTTCTATCACAAGGCAGGATGCCTGTGCAGGGGGTCCTCGTATACCAGGCAGGTAGGAAGTAGAATGGCCTGGAGCTGGGTTAGGGCATCTGAGGCAGCCAGCAGAGAGGCCGCGGCTCCGGAGCCACGCACGCGTGCTCCGATGCCGGCTCTGCCACTTCTGCTGTAGCTCCCACTGGCATGTGGTTGAACGTCCCTGAGCCTCAGTGTTGTTTGCTAAAGAGGAATCACTGGGCGTGTAAAGCGCTGGGCACAGGATCAGGAGTCAGAGTGGGGTAAGTGGTAATTAGCAGAGCTGCTGTCTGCTGCCTTCTTGTCGCTGGTGTTCACCGCAAAGTGCAGGGGCCAGCAGACCCCGGAAAGACGCTGGCCCATCTACAGGATGGTGTCTGGGGCAAGGAGCCTGAGGAGGAAGGAGGCAGCTCTGGGCAGCCTGGGCTTCCCCAAGTCTACCCAGAGGGGAAAGAAAAGGTCAGAGGGGCCCGCGCTTGCCCCACCCCTGGAGGCAGAGCTGGCCTCCGGGGGCTGAAGCAGCACTTCAGGCGCACAATGGTGGCTTGGGCTCCTCGCCCTCAGCCACAGCTCATGCCCAGAGGAGAACGGGGGTGGCTGCTTGTGGGCAGAAGGTCCACCACACTCCTGCCTGGACCTTGGAAAGGGGTCACCATTCCCCAGGGCCTGAAGTTCTCTGTGTGGGAACTCAGAGCTCGTACAGGTGGCTTCCCACACCACCAAGGTGACCCCTCTGTGAGGGGACCTCTGTGTGCCCCACCACTGCTTAAGGGCCCCCAGAACACTCCCCAGACCGCCCCCCCCCCCACAATCCCTCCAACTGTTCATGTGATCTTTATTCCCCTTTCTTTCTCCCAGGTATCCAGTCAGAATTTTTCATCAATACCACCCGAGCAGGGCCGGGGACATTATCCGTCACCATCGAAGGGCCGTCCAAGGTTAAAATGGATTGCCAGGAAACCCCCGAAGGGTACAAGGTCATGTACACCCCTATGGCTCCTGGAAACTACCTGATTGGCGTCAAATATGGTGGGCCCAACCACATCGTGGGCAGCCCGTTCAAGGCCAAGGTGACAGGTAACGACCAAATGACTTCGAATTTAATCTTCCCCTTGTTGGCAGGGGAGATGATCTTGTTACAGTATCGGCAGAGCTAAGCACTGGTAGAAACTGGATGATTTTAGATACATTGACTCTGCCTTGAATCTTGGAGTAAAGAAGTAATAGGACATGTCAGCAGGGACTGCATGTTTAAAACTTGCAGAATAAGCAGGCAGAGTAGGGGTGTAGAAGTTGAGAAAGCATCTTAGGTCTCTAACAGAAAAGGAGGAGTGCTTACATATTTGAAATTGTATGTATTTGTTTAGATCAGGGCCTGAAAAATCCCCTCATTTCTAACCTTCACTGTTAAAAGAATCAAGTGTTTTTTTTTTAAAATAAATTTATAAAAACGTGCCTTCTTCAGAACACTGAAAAAAGTACCAGTAAAAACCACTCACAGCCCACCACCCAAGGTAATCACCATAAATATTGTGGTGAATTCCTTCATCGTGTCTTTTTCTGGGCTTGGTTCACCATCATGTAAGTAGTATAGGTTCATTGTAGACAATTACATGAAAAAGAAATTGACTTAAAATATTAGGGAATTCCCCAACAGTCTAGTGTTTGAGACGCCATACTCCCACTGCAGGGGAACTCGGCTCTCTCTCTAATCGGGGAACTATAAGNAGGTTCATTGTAGACAATTACATGAAAAAGAAATTGACTTAAAATATTAGGGAATTCCCCAACAGTCTAGTGTTTGAGACGCCGTACTCCCACTGCAGGGGAACTCGGCTCTCTCTCTAGTCGGGGAACTATAAGATTCCACATGCTGTGGGCATTGCACCCCCCCCTCCCCCGTACCCCCCCAAAAAAAATTCAGAGAAAAGAATCACTTTCTAATATGTAGAGGGAATCATTTTTGATATTTTGTCAGTGTTCTCCCACACTTCTACACAGCTTAGAAATATTTTATATAAATGAAAGATGTCCATTCCATAGGATGGCACGTGGTTATATGGGAGGGATTTCTAGATCAAAGATTTCCATCAGGTTAACAAGGCCAGACTTCCTAATATTCCCAGGAAACCAGATCTTAAGTTGTATGGGGCAGGACCCTAGAACTCCACAGAAGACAGTGGGCAAGTTGAGATGGGTAAGCTGTGGCATTTAGATCCAGGTGTTGGGGGTGTGTGGGAGAGGTGTGGTGGCTTTTGGATCCCAGTGCTGGGGAGTTGGGGCTCTCCTGGGATTTCTGCTCAGGGCACTTGCCTTGTCTGACCAGTCACACCCGTTTGCTCCCTCCCGGGTCCCAGGCCAGCGTCTGGTCAGCCCCGGCTCGGCCAATGAGACCTCCTCCATCCTCGTGGAGTCAGTGACCAGGTCCTCGACAGAGACGTGCTACAGCGCCATTCCCAAGGCATCCTCGGACGCCAGCAAGGTGACCTCCAAGGGCGCAGGGCTCTCGAAGGCCTTCCTGGGCCAGAAGAGCTCCTTCCTGGTGGACTGCAGCAAAGCCGGTAGGCAGCCTGGCCATGCCCGGGGAAGGGAGGCTGTGATGGGACACCTTCTGTGGNTCTTTATTCCCCTTTCTTTCTCCCAGGTATCCAGTCAGAATTTTTCATCAATACCACCCGAGCAGGGCCGGGGACATTATCCGTCACCATCGAAGGGCCGTCCAAGGTTAAAATGGATTGCCAGGAAACCCCCGAAGGGTACAAGGTCATGTACACCCCTATGGCTCCTGGAAACTACCTGATTGGCGTCAAATATGGTGGGCCCAACCACATCGTGGGCAGCCCGTTCAAGGCCAAGGTGACAGGTAACGACCAAATGACTTCGAATTTAATCTTCCCCTTGTTGGCAGGGGAGATGATCTTGTTACAGTATCGGCAGAGCTAAGCACTGGTAGAAACTGGATGATTTTAGATACATTGACTCTGCCTTGAATCTTGGAGTAAAGAAGTAATAGGACATGTCAGCAGGGACTGCATGTTTAAAACTTGCAGAATAAGCAGGCAGAGTAGGGGTGTAGAAGTTGAGAAAGCATCTTAGGTCTCTAACAGAAAAGGAGGAGTGCTTACATATTTGAAATTGTATGTATTTGTTTAGATCAGGGCCTGAAAAATCCCCTCATTTCTAACCTTCACTGTTAAAAGAATCAAAAGTGTTTTTTTAAAAAAATAAATTTATAAAAACGTGCCTTCTTCAGAACACTGAAAAAAGTACCAGTAAAAACCACTCACAGCCCACCACCCAAGGTAATCACCATAAATATTGTGGTGAATTCCTTCATCGTGTCTTTTTCTGGGCTTGGTTCACCATCATGTAAGTAGTATAGGTTCATTGTAGACAATTACATGAAAAAGAAATTGACTTAAAATATTAGGGAATTCCCCAACAGTCTAGTGTTTGAGACGCCGTACTCCCACTGCAGGGGAACTCGGCTCTCTCTCTAGTCGGGGAACTATAAGATTCCACATGCTGTGGGCATTGCACCCCCCCCTCCCCCGTACCCCCCCAAAAAAAATTCAGAGAAAAGAATCACTTTCTAATATGTAGAGGGAATCATTTTTGATATTTTGTCAGTGTTCTCCCACACTTCTACACAGCTTAGAAATATTTTATATAAATGAAAGATGTCCATTCCATAGGATGGCACGTGGTTATATGGGAGGGATTTCTAGATCAAAGATTTCCATCAGGTTAACAAGGCCAGACTTCCTAATATTCCCAGGAAACCAGATCTTAAGTTGTATGGGGCAGGACCCTAGAACTCCACAGAAGACAGTGGGCAAGTTGAGATGGGTAAGCTGTGGCATTTAGATCCAGGTGTTGGGGGTGTGTGGGAGAGGTGTGGTGGCTTTTGGATCCCAGTGCTGGGGAGTTGGGGCTCTCCTGGGATTTCTGCTCAGGGCACTTGCCTTGTCTGACCAGTCACACCCGTTTGCTCCCTCCCGGGTCCCAGGCCAGCGTCTGGTCAGCCCCGGCTCGGCCAATGAGACCTCCTCCATCCTCGTGGAGTCAGTGACCAGGTCCTCGACAGAGACGTGCTACAGCGCCATTCCCAAGGCATCCTCGGACGCCAGCAAGGTGACCTCCAAGGGCGCAGGGCTCTCGAAGGCCTTCCTAGGCCAGAAGAGCTCCTTCCTGGTGGACTGCAGCAAAGCCGGTAGGCAGCCTGGCCATGCCCGGGGAAGGGAGGCTGTGAGGGGACACCTTCTGTGGCACATGCTCATTATCTTATTCTGCGCTGAATATTTTTAAATGATCTCCCTCTTGATGTTTTTCACATGACCTCAAGGTACATAGGAAAGGTTCCATTATCCCCATTACACTGAATCAGTAACCTGACCTCTTCTCTGCCACTAGCTGCTTTAACTGCAATCTGAACTTGGGTATTTATTTGGGTGTCAGTGTGATTTAGTTGCCTAGGTCCTGGCATCTGGCACATCTGCCTGGAAACCTGGCTCCACCACTTACTTATTTCTCTCTCCCTCCTTCCTTTCCTTCCCAGTGCTTATTAGCCATGTGCCCTTGGGAAAGCTACTAAATGTCTATCTGAAAGTCAGTTTACTCTTCTCTAAAATGGGAATAATAATATTCCTGAAGGTTCTCAAGAGAATAAATGAGATTAGAGTAGCCAGCGCTTATATAGCCTTTTTACTGTGTGCTAAGGGCTTCACATATAACAATTTCTCTTTTTTTAAAAAACACTTTCACCCTCTGTTTACAGTTAGGGGAGCTAAGGCAGAGAGAGATGAGGTTCCATGTCCAAGGTCACCCACCTAGGAAACAGCAGGGCAGGGATTTGAACTTGGATGAGTCCTCTGCTCTCCCGCCTCTCACTGGCCCCAAGCAGTAACCGCTGCCTTTGCTTTGGCTCCCATCTCTTCCCCTCTTCCTCCTCCTCCTTGGGTGCATCCTCGTGGCGTCACCACCTTCCTCTGCCCCTCACCCTCACCCCCAGGTTCCAACATGCTGCTGATCGGGGTCCACGGGCCCACCACCCCTTGCGAAGAAGTCTCCATGAAGCATGTGGGCAACCAGCAGTACAACGTGACCTACGTCGTCAAGGAGCGGGGGGATTACGTCCTGGCCGTGAAGTGGGGAGAGGAGCACATCCCTGGCAGTCCGTTCCACGTCACCGTGCCTTAAAACACTCCTCGTTGGGTCCCGGGAGCTGTGCTGGCGGCTGCTTCTATTGCTTGTCTGTTAACTCGTTTTATACAAAGTCCTCCGGCCTGTTTGTGGGTCTGAAAACCCCATCCTTGAAACATTGCCTCTCCCTCCCCCCCCCACCCCCTTTTAGTACAGAAAGAAGTCCTAAACTTGACTCTTTAGGGACATGTTGGGGAGTAAAGAAGTGAAAATTGATTCAATAGGCCTGGCCACTCAGACCTCTTGTGGCACAGATCACCCCCTCCAGACAGAACTGGAACAGACCAGGATCGTATTTTTAAGAAATGAAATTAGCTCGTCAGTTTACAAAACAAGGCTGGGAGGAGGGGCAGGGAGAAAGAGGAGACCTAGTCTGTGCTGTCATTTCGAGAAGGAGATGACCATATCATGTGAGAAAGGGGTACTAGGTGGACACCTTTGTTTTAACACTACTACCGCCCCCGCTGCCCCCAGGGGCAGAGTCCAAGGGGACAGACTGGCCGAAACGGCTTCCTGGTGCCTCTGCCCTCATCCTGCTGCTTGCTTTCCTGCAGGGTCATTGCGTGTGACCATCTTGACAGCCAGGTCTTTACTTTTGTTTTCAAAGTCCATTTCAGTCACCGAGTCTGAGTTGTGAGCAGCCTTCCACTTGCCAAAGATTCCCTGCCCCTGCCTTTTTTTAAACCAACATGAGTCCCTGTTCTTAGCCCATGCTCCAGCCATCAGCCTGTCTGTCGAGTTTCCAGCACATCCGGAGAGACCGCGTATGGGTCTGATGGTTAGCGGAGGCCTCCTGCACCACAAAACACTCCACACCCACCCCCAGTCAGCCCCAGGGTGGCCTTTCTCTGGAAAATAATTATAGAAGGGAAACCCCTGCTGACCGTCAGCCTGAAAGTCAAGGAATGACAGGTCCTTCACCATTCGCAGAAACAAGGGAAACGTATTCGGCCCCCAGGACATGCCACCCGAGGCTGTTTGGAATACCAGCTGCAGAATTCCGAAAATGGGGTATAAGGCATTTTGCATGCCTTCTTACATACCTGCTTTGGAATAAAAATGAAAGTGTTGGGGGGTTGCTGGCTGACTGCAGGGCCCAGATGTGTGGTGGGGTCTGAGCAGGCAGTCCTTTCAGACTGGCTGCCGAGCCCTCCCGAGGTGGCTGCTCTCGTTTCAGTTGCATTTGTGGGCGGCATGGGGCGAGGTGGGTGACAGCAGCTGGGGGTGAGTGTTGGCAAAGCCTACCTGTTAGAAACTGGAACTGCCCGAAGCCTGATGTGGGAGGACCACAGGCCTCATGAACTGGGATGTGGAAGTGAAACTGGAACCAAATGCCGACTGTAAATTGTATCTTATAACTTATTAAATACGTTTGCTCCGTAAGCGCCCCGGGTGTTCTTGGATGGTGTCCTTCCCTAAGTGGTTTGAGGCTCTGACCCACCCTCCCAAACCCTGGCCAAAAGGATGCAGATTAAGCCACTTGTCTCAACAGGGAACTTCGTCTCTTTTTGCTGGGGGATGTTCTATTTCTCTGCAGGCCCCGGGGGTAGTTTATCAGGGTGAGGCGCCCTGGCACCAGCACAGCCTCCTGGGGACGTTTGCTGCGGTTTGCCCTGGTTAAGAGTCCCAGATACGAAACCCACTGAGGGGAAGGCTTTAGTTTTATGAGAGAGAGAGCGCCTTTTTCCTGATGAGCTATGAAACCCTCGCTGGAGGGAATGTATTGAGGCAAGAAGTGGCGTCACCTGTCACTCCCTGGGACAACGGGCTTTGGCTCGGGAAGCTTCTCCTTGCCATGTGCTTATGACACTCTTGGCCCCGGCCAAGCAGTGCTCTGATATGGTTTCATGGTGAGGATGCTGACTCAGGTGCTGCGGTAACATGTTTGCAGCCTCGGGGCTCACTGGGGGCGGATTCTGGCCCCTGCCTTTTGTCCCCAGAGTGAGAGCTCTACTTCTCTGCTTATCCTGATGTGGGAGCAGCAGACACAGCAGGAACCCAGGATCCCTCCCTCTCCCCCTGGGCACCAGCCAGTGCCATGATGGCAGGAAGTCCATTCTGGACCCCCAGCCCTGCACTGGGGGTGAGGGGTGGAGAGAAAGTCTTCTTTTGGTGTGTTTCCTCCCGATGCCCAGCTGGCGATCAGGACGGTGATGTGTTATGTACTTCTGAGAGGTGGGAGGAGGACTGAAGGGATGGAGGGTCTTTCTGCCCGTCGTTCTGGAGAGAGCAGCCTTGTCTGTGGGCCTGAGCCATGAACGTCTGTTCCTGGACTCCAGGATGTCCGTGGGCTTTGCGGAATGCAGGCTGTCTCCAGTGGGTCTAGACAGGCCACGGTAGGCTGCGCTTGCCCAAAGAGGAGACCAGGATCCCACCCTGTTGAAGCCTGGCTGGTTTCTGAGGAGGCAGCATTGGTAAATTAACATCTAGACTTTAGCAACAAGTAACCTAGGGATTACGTCCTGGCTCTGCCACTCACTGGCAGTGTGGCTTGGGGAAACTGCTTCACCTTTCAGAGTGTGCCGTGAGCCCTCTGGGAGCTGTGAGAGTGTTGGCCACTGATGGCTGTGATCAAACCCTGCCAGAGGTAATGGGCCTCCTCCACAGGCTGCTTGTTAGTACAGAGGTGCTGCTCCTGGCGTTCCGCCTGGCAATTACATGAACGATATCTCAGGATGAAACCTGTGCATTTCTCAACTGGTCAGTGGCTAATACCACTGGGCAGTTGTTATCTGCACCTGGACTTGCTGCTATGGGAACCAGCTGTTGTTTGTACAAACACCTTGAAAACTTTGAAACCTCACCCTTTACCAACCGGGTGCCAGGCCCTTTCTGACTTTGGTTGACTCTGCCCTTTTCCTTCCCAGAGCTGGCTGGACCATCACTCTCTGGTGACCAGTGGAAGTTAGGCACACAGCAGCTTCCAGCTGCCACGCAGAGACCCCCAGCTCAGAACAGGCCCGTCCCCTCCACGCCCAGACCCCCTCCTCACCCATTTCCCTCTGCGACTCAGGGAGGCAGCCTTTTATCAAAGTGGGCCCTTGTCCACATGTCTGGTCTTAAGACTTCAAAGGGGCCTTGAAAGCCACATTTTGATGAGTTTTGTGTAAAATGAGTTGGGCACACAGGGATTTAATTTTCCTTGAAAACTGCACAGACTTAGAAATTAGCAGAGTAAAGATTAATGGTGAAATGGGTGCTCAATCCTCGTCAACCCCCCAAGTTTGTATTTGAAAATGGGCAAGCTTGTTAATTCAAATGCCCTTTGGCTTTAGTGTTTGAGCAAAAGGATGGACTCTCTCCAAGTCTCCATTAACTCGTGGGAAGATGGGGTTTTGTAATCAACTAATTTCAACTAATGAAAACTCTCCCAGAAACACAGCTTGTTTGGCTAATTTTTTCTGCTCCTCACAATAGCAAAACATAACTCCAAGAGGGAGTGAAAATGTCACATTGCTCAAGGCAAGACTGAGTCCCAGTTTTTCCCTCTGCTTTGTCCTCAGGGTGCTGCCCAAACACACGGTGGGAGGAATCCTTCTAGACAAAGAGATCCTTTCTGCTTTGTGATAAGGCTTTTGTCTGGGCCCCTGAGCCCACAGGGGACCAGCTCATGTGCAAGGAATTTAGGGTGGCCCACCCTACACCCCTTCTTTCTTCTTCAAGAGTTCTCTCAAGCAGGCCTGCAGGAGGTGGGGAATTTACGAGCCTGACTTGTGGCTCGCGTCCAAGGGCGTTCTGTATGTTGGGCCTGCTTATCTCCCCAGGACAAAGCTGGAGGATGAAAGAATCTGCAGCCTTTTATTGCCCACAGCACTCCCTCCGCCTTGACCATGACCGCCGCCTTCCCAAGCACCAGACACCTCTCCCTGTCAGCGTGGACATTCTTAGGGCAAAGCTGATGCTGGGCGCCAGTAGGGTGATAGCAGAGAAGGAAGTCTTGGCAGAGGCACCAAGCCCCAGAAATTCCTGCTTCACGGGAAACCCATGTGTGAGAAACACTCAGAAAGCAGCAGATCAGGAAGTCTGGATTCCAGTCTCAGTTCGCCCACCTCAGGCAGTTACCTTCTCTTGTGCCTCAGTGCCACTATCCATAAAATGGGGAGATAAGGGGGAAAACCACTCTTAAGATGAATCTTCAGCAAGATCTCGCAACACATCCATCTTCCAACTGACTGGGGAAACCCTGAGCTGCCGGGAGAGGGGCTGCATGAGTTTTGAGGAGACAGCTGCCCAAGGTGAAGTGGAAAGGGGTACCTTACAGGGGGAAGCATGGTTTGTGGAGAAACCATTTAGCATGGGGGCTGTTAGCACTGGCCAGCAGATTCAAATCCGTGACCTCTGGCCGATCGCACACACTCACAGAAAACAGCGCCTCCCTGATTTTCTCTGGTGACATGGGGAATGGGGACCTACTCCGTAGAGTGCTCTTAGGATTAGCCGACAAGATGCCATAAAGAATTATCACTGACAAGGTTCACAAAATTATTACTTGCTCAGTGCCTAAAATGATTCTGAGAGAAAGCTCTGAGAGCTTAATTCCAGGAGAAGCTACTTTAAAGGACACACATACTGAGTCCTAGGAGAGGCCCTTGGACAAAGTTACAGGGTGGGGTCATCAGTGGGAGTGGACAGCATGGGTCCCTGGCGGCCTGGGGTTGTGGCCAGAAGGCTGGGCGGAGACTCAGGTGCACCTGTGACCCTGCTCACAGAAACCAGAGGCAGGCCTGGAGGCTGTCCCCACACCCCAAGGGTGGGTGGTGGCTTTCATTTATTTTTTAATATTTATTTGGTTTCACCAGGTCTTAGTTGCGGCATGTGGGGTGTTTGATCTTTGCTGCCGCAGGCGAACTCTTAGCTGCAGCATGTGGGATCTAGTTCCCTGACCAGGGATAGAATCTGGGCCTTCTGCATTGGGAGTACAGAGTCTTAGCCCCTGGACCACCAGGGAAGTCCCTGTTGGTGGCTTACAAATGAGTTTCAAAATTTAGAGTAAGAAAAATATAAGTAACAATGCTAAGCACTGTTAGGATCATCTGCAATTCTTTACAGGGGAGTGTGCCCGGGCTCAGAAAGGATAGTGATGATCAAGGCTGTGTTAAAACTCNGCACACGAGGTGGCAAAGAGTCAGACACGACTTGGTGACTAAACCACAGCAACAGCGTGGAGTTAGACTAGACTAGTGAAAACACGAACTTTGGGGGCACAATTACTTGATTGTACTTCTGACTCCACCAAGGTCAGGTTATGACCTCTGTGGGTTCTTAGGGTACTTCTGCCTTCACGAATCTCTTCCATAAAAAGTTAATAAAAATTATATTTTACAACACTTGTACACATACAGTTACATTAATATTAAATGCAAAAAATGTGTCTTCGACCTAAATTTTGAATTTCTTTTCCCCTTATTCTGAAACAAATTAAAACATTCCTTTGGCTCCTAAAAGTATTGTGGCCCTCGGCCCTGTGCCTACTTTGTCTCATGAGGGAGGCACTACCTCCATTACTCACCAGCTGTTTAACTTGTCTGGGCCTGCGTTTCCTCCTGTATAAAATAGAGATGACAACAGAACCCATATTTTTAGTGCTGTTATTTCTTAACAGCACTAATGGTATTTCTTAAAAACAGCCGGGCACAGGGTAAGCTTTGGCAAGGTGGCAAGCGCTGCTGCCATTGTTGTTATTATCTTTAAAGACACTTTTAGGGACTCGCCTGACGGTCCAGTGGCTAAGACTCTGGCGCATCAATGCAGGGGGCCTGGCTTCCATCCGTGGTCAGGGAACTAGATCCCCCATGCCGCAACTAA
This sequence comes from Raphicerus campestris, assembly GCA_006410735.1. Classification (NCBI taxonomy): domain Eukaryota; kingdom Metazoa; phylum Chordata; class Mammalia; order Artiodactyla; family Bovidae; genus Raphicerus; species Raphicerus campestris. The sequence goes on along the minus strand of SJYW01009584.1, from coordinate 333,493 downwards.
AGAGGCTGAGTGCGGCAAGGAAGATCAAAGATCTCAGATGCCACAACTAAGCCCTGGTGCAGCCAAATACAATTCTGCCCCACCCCCATCCAAATAGAGACGTTTTCAGCTCTAACTTTGATGAAATTATTAAGATATCTCAAATAAGCAAGAATCGTAAATAGGATGGAAAAATAACATGAAACTTTCAGGGTATTTGATGAGGAAGTAAAAGAGGTTTCTTCTTGCAAGGGACTAACATATTTTCTCCTGTCCTCAGGGAACTCAGATGAGGTAGGAACCTGGGCTTGTAACAATCAGCAGAAACCGTGGCCGCCTGGAGCACGTGCGCCAGGTGGGCCCACGCGAGGTCGGCTAAGGGGCTGGCGGGTGTGTGCTCAAGAACGTGCGTGCGTGGGCCGGCGTGGTGCGTGCGTGGGCCGGCGTGGTGCGTGCGTGGGCCGGCGTGGAGCGTGCGGGCCGGCGTGCGTGCGCCTGAGAGCGACTAGAGCGCTCCTCTCAGCGAAGGGAGGTTGGCATGGAGTTTGGAAGTGCTTAGACTTTGTTCTCGCAGGTTAGAGGGGCAAAGAGTGGAGGGCACTTTTGGCAGAGGGAACGGCGTTACAAAGACCTGAGCAGGAAGGTCGGGGGGCACATGTGAGGAACTGCAATGAGGTTTACCTTTAGCTCGGTTTTAAGCTTTAATTCTTCTGTCCCTGATGCCGTCCTATTTTATTTGGCCCTGCGGCGAGGTTCCCGGACCAGGGATTGAACCTGCTCCCTGGGCAGTGCAGGTGTTGAGTCCTAACCACTGGCCCTCCAGGGAATTCCTGCCATTCTATTTTATATCCCTCACATGTTCTTTGAGAAACTACACTACACTGGAAGGCCATGCTAGCTTTCTGTTTAATCCCTAGTTAGTACCAGCAAAAATGATTCCCTGCTGGGCTGGAGGAAGCACAAGCTGCAATAAAGATTGCTGGGAGAAATATCAATAACTTAGATACGCAGGTGACACCACCCTTATGGCAGAAAGTGAAGAACTAAAGAGCCTCTTGATGAAAATGAAACAGGAGAGTGAAAAAAGTTGGCTTAAGGCTCAACATTCGGAAAACTAAGATCATGGCATCCGGTCCCATCATTTCATGGCAAATAGATGGGGAAACAGTGGAAACGGGCTATTTTTCTGGGTNTGAAACAGGAGAGTGAAAAAAGTTGGCTTAAGGCTCAACATTCGGAAAACTAAGATCATGGCATCCGGTCCCATCATTTCATGGCAAATAGATGGGGAAACAGTGGAAACGGGCTATTTTTCTGGGTTCCAAAATCACTGCAGATGGTGATTGCAGCTATGAAATTAAAAGACGCTTACTCCTTGGAAGGAAAGTTATGACCAACCTAGATAGCATATTAAAAAGCAGAGACATTACTTTGCCAACAAAGGTCCCTCTAGGAAAGGCTATGGTTTTTCCAGAAGTCACATATAGATGTGAGAGTTGGACTATAAAGAAAGCTGAGTGCTGAAGAATTGATGCTTTGAACTGTGGTGTTGGAGAAGACACTTAAGATACCCTTGGACTGCAAGGAGATTCAACTAGTCCATCCTAAAGGAGATCAGTCCTGGGTGTTCATTGGAAGGACTAATGCTGAAGCTGAAACTCCAGTACTTTGTCCACATGATGTGAAGAGCTGACTCACTGGAAAAGACCCTGATGCTGGAAAAGATTGAGGGCAGGAGGAGAAGGGGACAACAGAGGATGAGATAGTTGGATGGCATCACCGACTCGATGATCATGGGTTTGGGTGGACTCTGGGAGTTGGTGATGGACAGGGAGGCCTGCCGTGCTGTGGTTCATGGGGTCGCAAAGAGTCGGACATGACTGAGTGACTGAACTGAACTTGGTAAATTAGATATTTCCATCTGGGAGAATTTCTAAAAGAAAAATTATAACAGTTTTCCTACCCAGTGTCTACTACCTTTTGCTCAGAATTTTTTTTTTTTTTTAAGGAGAACTCTGTAAAGACTATTGCATTTTACTCCAGGATGGTACTGTAGTACCCCCTGAGTTTAACTAACCAGCAACAATGTATTAAGCAGTGACTAAGAAGACAGAGCTCTGTCCTTATAGAGGTAGTGGTTGGGGATGGAGAGCAGACATTGGCCAGGTGATTACACGTGTGATGAGGTATAGGAAGGGAACACACACGGCACCATGGGAAGATGTAATCACAGATTCCAAAATAGATTGGGGAGAGTTGGCCAGAGAAGGCCTCCCTGAATGAACAAGGTTTAAGCTGAGTTTCGAGGAATGAGAAGGTTATTAAGTGAAGGAGAAGAAGAGCAATGCAAGAGGAAGGAAACAGCATGTGAAAGGTCCCAAAGGCTGGCGAGAGCATGAACAAGGAGCTAAGCAGTGTGCCTACAGAGTGTACACGGTTGAAAGTAGAGTTGGGAAGGTAAGTGAAAGCCAGGGACTATTTTGTGAGAGCTTTATGGGCCATGGTGAAGACTTGGTAACTGATATGAGTGTGACCTCTCTCACCCATAACCCTCTCCCGCCCTTGTACTTTTTCTGGGAGGGAAGAGATGTGACCTCCAGTTTGTCATCCCCCTCCCGCCTGGTTTTGCATCTGCTCTTTATACTTGCCTTGTGCAACCTGAGGCAAAGATGGGAGCCAGGCTGGCTGAACTGGAGAAGCTCCCTTCTGCATCCCCCTCCCTGCCCCTCCAACCCACAGGGAGAGGATGAAGGGCACTGGAGAGCATATTTGTTTGAGGTAAGGAAGGAGTGTTGATGAGGATGACAAGACAGCAAGGACTGGAAGTAGGGACATCTCCATTTCTCAAGACTCAAATATGCCAAAATACTTGCTGTGGTGAATGAAAAAGAAGTGGAAACTTGGCCTGATTCCTTGTATGGCAGAAATTCATTCTAAATAACTGAGAGCCTTAAATACCTGGTGCATATACCCAAAGGCTTGACTGGCTTACCCTTTAACGAAACAAGTCTTATTAATAAAAATAACCCCTCCATTTGTTGAGGGCTTTTGAGGTGGTCGGTCACATAGTGTTTTAAGTGCATTATCTTATTTAAACTTCCTCCAGGAGGTTGATTCTTCTTAAACTCCATTTTATACATAAGGAGACTGAAGGCTGGTGAGCTGCTCAAGGTCCCCCAGTTAGTAGGTGATGGTGTACACCATGCTACAACTCTTCTCATCTAGGAGGGTATAGGAGTGTGGGTGAAAAATTTGGTCCCCAATAAATAATGAAAGAAAAATCTGGTCCTCATAGCACCAGGCCATTCAGAGAGTGAAAGTCACTCAGTTATGTCTGACTCTTTGTGACCCCATGGACTATACCGTCCATGGAATTCTCCAGGCTAGAATACTAGAGTGGGTAGCTGTCCCCTTCTCCAGGGGATCTTCCCAACCAAGGGATTGAATCCAGGTCTCCTGCATTGCAGGCAGATTCTTTACCAGCTGAGCCACCAGGGAAGCCCTCAAATCACCTAGGAGCTTATTAAAAATACAGGTTCTAGGGCCACCCCAGACCTACTGAGACAGACTCAGGGTGCTGAACCCTGGGGAATCAGCGTGGTAACTGGTTCCCTAAGATTTCAAACCCTCTGGACAAAGCCAAAGCTGAATACATAGGACCAGGGTACATCCCACACCCCCAAAAGTCACAGGCACTCTTTTTCCCAGCCAGGCAAAATGAGCCAGAACAATGGGAGAATGTCTGGGGCTTGTTAAGTTGCAGCCAGTGAGAAGAAGCCGCACTACGTCCCCTCTTGCTTGGCATAGTTTGCCCAAAATAGGAGCTGGTAGATGTCCAAGGCCCCAGTAAGTTGCTCCAGTGCAGGGACAGAGAGCTGTCTTATAGCCAAAGAGGCTGCAGGGTGGCAAGACTAGGCCAGAGACATGGACAGACTCACGTAGTGTCTGGCTCACTTCCCCTGCCTCCCCCTGTTGGCACAGAGTCTTTCCAGCCATGTTGCTGGCCTTTGGGACAAAGGGATGACCCTTTCCCCAGCAGTGAGCTCATTTGTGAATTGCTTGCTTGACCATTTTGCACCTTGAAAACTGGACGTTTTCCTAGGACTGTGAGCACTGCTCGTAAGGGGTCACAGAAGCTTTGTAGCCTTGCCACTGCTGGTTCCAGCAAGGCCTCTGAGGTTCATTGGATGTTTGGAGAAATCAGGGCATGTTTAAAGCAGGGCACTTTCGATTTTATTCTCTCAGCCAAATGTAACCAGATCTCAAATATCAGGCTTACAGTCTCTCATTCTTATATCAAAGGTCATATCGCCCTCAATATAATTAGGAAAATCAGCAAAAAGTGGGACTACGCATATAGTATGCCAGGCTCTATTTCTCAAGATTACACACGGTGCTTATTTGTGCAGAGTGTCTCAGGTGGAATGTGTCAGCTGGTAAGAGGGGCCCCTTCTGAGACAGGAAACCAGAGATGGAGGGCTGGGAAGTGTCCCTTGTCATTGCTTCTTTCTTGGTACTGCTTACAGATTTAGTCCTGCTCATGTGCTACTCAGAGAAACAATACAGGGGAAAACAAAGCAAAACAAGCCAAAATGGTCACTGTGGATATGGGTATAATGGCGCCTTGCTGCTGCACTCCTCTGCAAGTCTCCAGCTGCAGAAAGATAACAGGGTCCTCCAGCGCCTCCCAGCCTGCTGGGCCTTTGTCCCACCAGGGCCCCACAGAGCCCAAATAGTGGCCCTGGTGAACATACGATGCGGTGTACGTTAGAGTAGGGTTTGGCATATGGCGGTTCCTGAGCCCAGAAGGAGGGAGAGCTTGGGGCAGGCGGGGAAGGGGCAGTCCTGCTGGGCTACAGTCCATGGTGGGCAAAGGTAAGGCTGACATGAGAAACCAGGAAATAGAGACCTTCCTGGGCATCCAGACACCCTGGGCGCTCTCCACACGGTATCAGTGTTACACTTTGAGCCCAAGGCTCCGAATAGACTGAGAGAACAAGTCCACCACAGCAATGCAAACGCAAGAAGGGAGTTTATTGCTAACTCGAGTTAGGGCACTCTGCCACATCCAACGCAGTGGAGTGAGGCAAGAGGGCCCTGAGCCCAGAATTACAGGAGTATTTATAGGTTTAAGACAAAGACAGATATTTGGCATGAGCTGATTGGTTATACAATGTGCATGTGTGGATTTAGGGTTTTGTGTCTCGTGCGGATTGGCTCATATCGTGAATCGGTGGAGTTATTTTCCTGATTGGGTCTCCATCACGTCATCCCGGAAGATCTCACAGAATGACTCAGGGATTTTTGTTTGGCCTAGTACATCTCATATAAGCCTGTCATGGTGTTAATGAGGCTTTGTGGTTCTAACAGNACTAGAGAAGTGAGAACTGTCCTGTGGGCTGTATCACACTTCCTTGGTGGCTTGCTGAGCCTGGGGAATTAGCAACCACTCTGAGGACCAGGGCTCCTTGGGACTTCCCCACCCATGGTTTCTGCTGTGGGTGGGCCAGTCATGAATGTTCCCACACTTCAGGTCCTTCCTCACTTTCTAACTTAAGGAGCAAAGTTGAAAGCTGAATGAAAATCTCCAAGGACAGTTTATAAATACTAGGTTCAATCCCTGGGTCAGGAAGATCCCTTTGGAGGAGGGGGGTGGCAACCCACTCCAGTGTTCTTGCCTGGAGAATCCCATGGACAAAGGAACCTGGTGAGCTACAGTCCATGGAGTTGCAAAGAGTCAAACACAAGCAACTAAGCACAGGACAGCACGGGGTTCCCCGGCAGACCAGTGGTTAGGACTCACTAGCTGCCGGGGCCCAGGACTGATCCCTGGTCAGGGAACGTCGCTCCTGCGAGCAGCACAGTGCAGCCCATCCACCCCTCCCCCGCCCCCAGTGTATGGGAAAGCATTAGANGGGGTTCCCCGGCAGACCAGTGGTTAGGACTCACTAGCTGCCGGGGCCCAGGACTGATCCCTGGTCAGGGAACGTCGCTCCTGCGAGCAGCACAGTGCAGCCCATCCACCCCTCCCCCGCCCCCAGTGTATGGGAAAGCATTAGAAGTATAAATTGTCTTGCAATAACTACTCTCATTTTTAGACTTTTATCCTGAGGAAATCATAAATACAAAATGCATATATGTATGTGTGTATATATATAGGTGGTTCATTACAGCTTTGCTTTTAATAGCAAACCCTTGGTAATGACCTCATATGCCCAGTGACAGAGAATTGAGTGAATAAATTGCAGTATGACTTTGTGATGTGGTACTTAACAGCCAGTGAATATATTGAGCACTTAACCATATTCCAGATACTGTGTTAGAAGATTGCTAAGATTTATACATTTTACTCTGTTTAAACCTCATGTTTAATATAATCTCTGTTTTACCAGTAAGGGAACAAAGACACAAAGAGCTTAGCTCTCTTGGTCCCTAACTTCCTAAGTGGTAGAGACAGAATTTGAATCCAGGCCCGTCCAACAGCAAAGCCCGCTCTTGCCACTGCTAAGCTATGTGTTTAAGGCCACCATATATGGCCATTCAGTTTGCATGCTTCACAAAGTACCCAGTGGAGGGGCCTGAAGTCAGAGCAGCTCGGCTCTCCACACCCGAGCTTCATCTGCCCAGGAGGAGCCCACTGTGTGGGCTCATGTGCTCTGGCAGACGCCTCCTACCTGTCGTAGGCACAGTTTGTGCTCTTCTTGACCGTGGTGTCCTCTTGGTCCCCGATCAGCCAAACGAAACTGGGGTCCGTCCTCAGGCGGATGTCCTTCCAGGCCTTCTTGGGGACGTAGCTGCAGTCGGCATTGAAGTCACCCATGAAAATGAAATTCTGAAAGACAGGACTTGTAACTGTCTCCTATAGATAGGCATTGTTGTCTAACACTTTCATGCAGAACTGGTAGCAGGGACTCCACCTTGCACACCCAGTGAATGATGAGTTCAGTTATCAGCTAAATGTGTCCCCTCAGACTCTTATGTTCTAACCTCCAGTATCTCAGACTGTATTTGCAAATGACCTTTAAAGAGTTAATACAGATAAAATGAGGTTACATATAGGGTGCACCTACTCTGATACGACTTGTGTCCTTATAAAAAAAGATTAAGACGTAGACACAGAGGAAGACCAAGGAGAAAGCCAAACCCTGCTGCCACTCTGGTCTTGAACATCCAGCCTCCAGAACCGTGAGGACAGAAATTTTTGCTGTTTAAGCCACTCAGTCTTTGGGACTTTGTTATGGCAGTGCAAGCAGACAAATATAGGGTCTTAATTTCTTTTTGTTTTTTAAGAGAAGAGGCCACAGTTTAAAACGGAGCCACAGTTCTGATGAGTATTGGATGGGTGAGTATGACAAGGAAGGATGTTCTTAGTGGGAAGAAGGATATCTGTTGTAGCTGCTCCCTCCTGTTCTTAATCACCGAGTCACTCCAATTTGGAGTACAGATTAAAGATGAAAGAACACAGCTCAGTTTTTCCCTCACATCTTTTCTCTCTGTGGGTATAAACATATGAACGAATCCATGCCTTTTGTTTCCAAGAAAGGTAGAGTGAACTCAGGTGGTATATTTGGCACTGCTCTTTCCTCTCTCATTTTGAAGCTGGGAACTTAACTCTTCGTGGGAATTTTGCCTGTTGAGGAAGTGAGACAAGCTTATGGGGAGGGGCTGATAAAATGAGTTGTCCCCCTCTGCCCTAATGCCACCATCAGAGTCTTCTGTCTTGGAAGTGATTTCTCCTGTAGGGCTTTTGAAACAGAATTTTAGTATTCTTAAGAGAGGAAACAGATTTCCTTGTTAGTGCTGTTGTTTGGTCCTGTTGCTGACCTCAGAGTTTTCTTCAGAAACATTTTTCTTTGACCTTGGGGTATCATGGTTTTCCCTGAGCCTGGTAGGTACAGTTGAGGACAGGATGTGATCCTTAACTGGAGTGTCAGGCAGCTGCTATTTATGAAGGCATGATTTCCTGAGCACTTCCTGTGTGCCAGGCCAAACATTAAGTGTTTTATAAAGTTTATTTTAAATCTCACAATAAGCACTAAGAGGTAGAAGGGACCTTTGTCCCCTGTGGAAAGAGTGGAGGATATAGTGACCTGCTGTAGGCTACTCGACTTGGAAGTTCAAGTGGTGAAGTTAAGGACTGAATCCAAATCAGCCTCCCTGAAAGCCCCTCCCTCGCTCAGCACAAGAGTTTCCCCTCTAGGTCACTTTTGTATCACTGAGTGCTCCCTCATACCTGGCATTTAACAGATGCTCAATAAATTCTTGCCAAATGAGTGAATGGAATTTATAATTTAGAAACATGTGAGTGTTTCTCGTACCCTGCCTTTTACAAATCAGCAGTGAAACACACCCCTGCATGCCCCATGCCCCAGCTCTGTGTTCTCACTTTACTGATTTTGCACTTTGAGCAGCAGAACTGAGGTGGAGGGATTGTGTCATTGGAGTCACATCTTAAAAGGAGAAAGAAGAATGAGGAAGAGCCCTCTGGATCGCTTCCATATGTGCCATACACTTTCATACACCTCACAGCATCTGGGGGTGGAGGGTGGGGTGCCACCGCTGTTTTCCAGATGAGGAAATAACTGAGGCCAAGAGTGGTGGTGGCCATATTGTTATTTTCCTTCTGTGAAAGCACCCCCAGTTTCTTTGAAAAACCATCTTCTTCCTCTACCTTGGTCCATGAGGTTGGAGTGGAACTGACATAGACTTAACCAATCAGAGCATCTCAACCACCTGATCAGTGATTGGTTCAGGGATGAACATGTGATCCAGACTTAGTCAAAGAGACTCCATCCCAGTGTATTTGTTCCACTGCGGGACAGAAAATTTGTCAGTTGCTTTACAAACTGCTGGTGACTATCTTGCCATCATATGGGTGCCATCACAGCCTGAAAATGGAGCCCACCAGGGGAATGGGAGGCTAAGAGATGGAGAGTGGAGAGAGACAAGACAAGTCCCGATTGCCTTGTCCAACTCTGCCTTGAACCAATGAATTGCTCTTTCTTTTCATGAGCCGTTTTGGGATTCTGTCACTTGTAACTGAAAGGTTTCTGACATCTCTTTGTCTCACTGTTCTCAGTTGTGAAGTTGGAATGATCAAAGTCATTACTTCACCTGGCTATTGGGAGGATTGAGTAAACTTGTCCATGTCCAGCCTTAGCATAGTGCCTGGCACCAGCTATTCATTTGCCCAGTGAATGTTGGCAGCCCTTGTGGAGCAGGGTATGAATTTCCCAGGACCCACAGGGAGCGTACTCAGGCACATTTAGCAGAAAGATGTTTGGGGCTGAGAAAAGGCCTAAAATGAAGCTCACAAGTGGTGGTTGTCTGCACAGACCCTGCCTCCTCACCTTCCCTCAGAATTGTTCATCCCCTCTCAGGAACCAGATTCTGCCTCTGCTAGATGGGAATTCAGCAGACATAGAGGGTCATCACCTCTGCATTCCAGCGACGTTTCACATCTGTGTAGACATCAGCCAGCTCATCAATCTCTCTAACGGATGTCTCAGGGGTGGTGTGCAGGGGGACAATCACGAAGTCCTTGACAGCTGAGGAACAGGAAAGAGGCAGCGGTCACACATTTCCTCTGTCAAGATTCCATGAACTCTGCTTCAGGGAAACAGGNACTTTGAGCAGCAGAACTGAGGTGGAGGGATTGTGTCATTGGAGTCACATCTTAAAAGGAGAAAGAAGAATGAGGAAGAGCCCTCTGGATCGCTTCCATATGTGCCATACACTTTCATACACCTCACAGCATCTGGGGGTGGAGGGTGGGGTACCACCGCTGTTTTCCAGATGAGGAAATAACTGAGGCCAAGAGTGGTGGTGGCCATATTGTTATTTTCCTTCTGTGAAAGCACCCCCAGTTTCTTTGAAAAACCATCTTCTTCCTCTACCTTGGTCCATGAGGTTGGAGTGGAACTGACATAGACTTAACCAATCAGAGCATCTCAACCACCTGATCAGTGATTGGTTCAGGGATGAACATGTGATCCAGACTTAGTCAAAGAGACTCCATCCCAGTGTATTTGTTCCACTGCGGGACAGAAAATTTGTCAGTTGCTTTACAAACTGCTGGTGACTATCTTGCCATCATATGGGTGCCATCACAGCCTGAAAATGGAGCCCACCAGGGGAATGGGAGGCTAAGAGATGGAGAGTGGAGAGAGACAAGACAAGTCCCGATTGCCTTGTCCAACTCTGCCTTGAACCAATGAATTGCTCTTTCTTTTCATGAGCCGTTTTGGGATTCTGTCACTTGTAACTGAAAGGTTTCTGACATCTCTTTGTCTCACTGTTCTCAGTTGTGAAGTTGGAATGATCAAAGTCATTACTTCACCTGGCTATTGGGAGGATTGAGTAAACTTGTCCATGTCCAGCCTTAGCATAGTGCCTGGCACCAGCTATTCATTTGCCCAGTGAATGTTGGCAGCCCTTGTGGAGCAGGGTATGAATTTCCCAGGACCCACAGGGAGCGTACTCAGGCACATTTAGCAGAAAGATGTTTGGGGCTGAGAAAAGGCCTAAAATGAAGCTCACAAGTGGTGGTTGTCTGCACAGACCCTGCCTCCTCACCTTCCCTCAGAATTGCTCATCCCCTCTCAGGAACCAGATTCTGCCCCTGCTAGATGGGAATTCAGCAGACATAGAGGGTCATCACCTCTGCATTCCAGCGACGTTTCACATCTGTGTAGACATCAGCCAGCTCATCAATCTCTCTAACGGATGTCTCAGGGGTGGTGTGCAGGGGGACAATCACGAAGTCCTTGACAGCTGAGGAACAGGAAAGAGGCAGCGGTCACACATTTCCTCTGTCAAGATTCCATGAACTCTGCTTCAGGGAAACAGGCTGTCCCCCCAAAAGGCATGGACTGTGTCATCTAGGGCCCCCCATTTCCAGAAGTTCCAGTGGTTGAGATGTAAATAACCTTATGGTCATTAGACTGCCATTTTCAGCACACCAAAGCCTCTTTTCTCCCAGTTGCCTTCCTGACTAAGAGAAAGCTGGTAGACAGTGTTCCTCACTGGCATTGTGGATGTTTTTATTTTCCAATTAAAAGAAGCCTTGTATTTTCTATTAAAAAAAAAACCAACAAAACATTAAGCCTGTTTGACTTTATACTAAGGAAAAAGAAAAAAAACTTCTTCTAAATAAAAAAAAGAGTTTTCAGTTTATACTCCTTTTGTAGTTAGAAGGAGGGGGTGAAGCCTGACCAATTTTATTTAAAAAGCAGAGTGGCCCTTTGTGGGCCTCCCCAGCAGGAGGGGCTGAGGGAGCCTGAGTGAGAGGAGGTGGGTGTCTTGCCCACCTGCTAACAGCAGGTGTCTTTCTGATGCCTCCTCCTCAGGCTCTCCCTTGGTCTACACCTGAGTGCCCTGTCTTCTCAGGAGCTGGGGTCTATTAGGCAATCACTGCTCAGGTCCCACAGGGGGAAGTCCATCAGACCAGCGGCCTGCCTCCAAGACCTGCCCTGCTTCAGTAGCCTCTCTCACTCTGCTCCTCCCTCCTTCCCACTCCCCAGCCTCTTTTTGGGCCGTGAACATCCCAACTCCTTTCCTGGTTCTGAGCATGGGTGCTCACTGTGCCCTGCCACCAGAATGCCTTTCCACCAACAATCTGCGACTGGCTGCTTCTGGTCAGAGCCGCTGTCACCTCCAGCGAGGCGTCCCCCAGTTGCCCAGTCTAAGATGGCCCCTTACCCTGCTATTCAGTAAACCCTGCTTACTGCCTTCATGCTCGGAAATCACCTGCTTGGCTTCTTAGTTTGGCCCACTGGAACCTAAGCTCTCTGAGGGCAGGCTTACCTTCTTGTTCACCCTCTTGACTCCAGAACCTAGCACCATGCCTGGCACGTTGGAGGTGCTCAGAAATGTTTGTTGATTGAACTCATGAATGAATGACTGAGAGAATAAATGAAGGAAGAAGAGATAGATAAATGGTAAGCTCCTTCCTCTTTAATCCCAAACAGAGGGGACATAAAGACATTTCCTTGTTCAGATGGAGAGAAAACTCCAAACATGGCAGAGCTGTGGTGCCATCCCAGCGGGGGTGGGTGTTGCAGGGGGAGGGCAGTAGGAAAGGGTGGAAGCTCCAGACAAACAGGTCTGTTCAGCAGTTCACGAAGGCTGAGTACTCTCTCAAAGAAGAAAGAATCAGTTGGTGGGAAGGGCCTCTCCTAACACTGCCAGGTCAGCTGAATGTGAATCACGTGCATGACAAAAACGATTATTGAATGTCCTCTCTGAAAGGCATTTCGGGTTCCTCACTAGAAGCCCTCACCAATAGCCGCCAACTCCTCAGTTTTTTGTTTGTTTCCTACTGAAAATCTCCTGTTGTTCTTCCATGTTTTTTTTCCTGAAATACTCTGTTCTGAGCTATTAACCCTGTGCAGAAATAGTTAACTCCATAGTTCAAGATGTTAATATTTATGTGATATAGATATAGGTGTTCATACGTACAGCTCTGACTATTTAGTTATTATCTGTCTCCCCTGCTGCACAAGGACAGGGACCTTTTCTGTCTTGTCCCATACCCATGTAGTGGGTATTGAAAAAAAGATCTGATTCTCTGTAGTTCCAGTCTACAAATCAAAGTAATTCTTGACTTTCTGTTGAGTATTGCATGGTGGTTAAAAGCGTGGACTCCTGAGAAGGCAGTTTATGTTACAGCCCTGGCTTGTCCACTTCAATAACTGCTGGATGACCTTGCGTGTGTGACTCCATCTATTTGAACCTCAATTTCCTCTATCGTAAAGCAGAGACAATCCTAGTTGCCATCTTGTTGGGTGTTGCAAAGATGATAGGAACCTGGCATTCATCATGGATAAATAATTGTTAGTGACTAATACAAGCACTATTGTTGTCAGAGATCAGGGTGCAATATTTGAGGTTTCCTCTCCACCCCCAGTCTGTGGGGGAGATTGCTCTGTAATTACTTGAGAGGCAGTGTGGGAGGTTGGGAGATCATCTTTGTTGGCCAGTGTTCAGATTTTTCAAATGAAGGAGCAGCTGTCCTTGATTGGGACTGGGGGATTTTTCTAAATAATTGCCATCAACCTAAACACTCCAAAGGTTACTCTTATCAGGTAAGAGGTTATTATTGATTCCAGAAAGTGGCTTCTAGGACAAGAAAGTCTTGAGCTGTGGCATTCCAAGCAGCCAGCTTGGTGTCATCAAACTATACCGTGTCTNAACCTAAACACTCCAAAGGTTACTCTTATCAGGTAAGAGGTTATTATTGATTCCAGAAAGTGGCTTCTAGGACAAGAAAGTCTTGAGCTGTGGCATTCCAAGCAGCCAGCTTGGTGTCATGAAACTATACCGTGTCCTCCACATTCAAGTGTTAGGAGCCCCTAATGGTCACCTCAAGCGAAATGCCTCCCTAAAGATGCTGCATAAACCCTGCGATCACAGCTCACAACTCAGGGCTGCCATCCATTTATGGGCTCGCTGGGGAAGTGAGGGGTGGCAGGGGCCTGTGGGTCTCACCGGTGTAGGGTGACTGGAACCAGACCACAAAGGGTTCCCTGGAAAACACATCTGCATCTCCAGCCTGATAGTCATGGTAGAGGTAGCTTTCTTTTACAGACACTAGCTTTTCTCTGGAAGAAAAAAGAAAAAAAGACAGTCCTTCTAGACAAGTTGGCTTTCTTCTTACTTCCTTGAAGAAGCAGAGACGGATGTTCCCACAGCTTTATGGGCCTCCCCTGCAGAGCTGAGTGCCGGAAGGGATCTTTGACCTGAGCACAAGGCTCAGTCAGTCTCCTCAAGGGCCAGAGCCCTTGGGGAACTGAATATCTGGGGAGCTCAAAACTTAAAGGTCAGACTCAGCAGAAATTATTAGTAGGAAGAAAATGAGAATGTGATGTCCCAGAGCAGCCATGTTGGGCAGTTCGTGTTTCCATCCCCTGCCAGGACTTGACCACCAGGGATAAAGAACTCTTGACTTTCCTGACCAGGTCACCAAGTCATCCAGCAAAATTAGTTTTGAAGAGTTAATATCCTTTCCATCAGCCCCACTTTTAANAAAGCAGAGACAATCCTAGTTGCCATCTTGTTGGGTGTTGCAAAGATGATAGGAACCTGGCATTCATCACGGATAAATAATTGTTAGTGACTAATACAAGTACTATTGTTGTCAGAGATCAGGGTGCAATATTTGAGGTTTCCTCTCCACCCCCAGTCTGTGGGGGAGATTGCTCTGTAATTACTTGAGAGGCAGTGTGGGAGGTTGGGAGATCATCTTTGTTGGCCAGTGTTCAGATTTTTCAAATGAAGGAGCAGCTGTCCTTGATTGGGACTGGGGGATTTTTCTAAATAATTGCCATCAACCTAAACACTCCAAAGGTTACTCTTATCAGGTAAGAGGTTATTATTGATTCCAGAAAGTGGCTTCTAGGACAAGAAAGTCTTGAGCTGTGGCATTCCAAGCAGCCAGCTTGGTGTCATCAAACTATACCGTGTCTTCCACATTCAAGTGTTAGGAGCCCCTAATGGTCACCTCAAGCGAAATGCCTCCCTAAAGATGCTGCATAAACCCTGCGATCACAGCTCACAACTCAGGGCTGCCGCCCATTCATGGGCTCGCTGGGGAAGTGAGGGGTGGCAGGGGCCTGTGGGTCTCACCGGTGTAGGGTGACTGGAACCAGACCACAAAGGGTTCCCTGGAAAACACATCTGCATCTCCAGCCTGATAGTCATGGTAGAGGTAGCTTTCTTTTACAGACACTAGCTTTTCTCTGGAAGAAAAAAGAAAAAAAGACAGTCCTTCTAGACAAGTTGGCTTTCTTCTTACTTCCTTGAAGAAGCAGAGACGGATGTTCCCACAGCTTTATGGGCCTCCCCTGCAGAGCTGAGTGCCGGAAGGGATCTTTGACCTGAGCACAAGGCTCAGTCAGTCTCCTCAAGGGCCAGAGCCCTTGGGGAACTGAATATCTGGGGAGCTCAAAACTTAAAGGTCAGACTCAGCAGAAATTATTAGTAGGAAGAAAATGAGAATGTGATGTCCCAGAGCAGCCATGCTGGGCAGTTCGTGTTTCCATCCCCTGCCAGGACTTGACCACCAGGGATAAAGAACTCTTGACTTTCCTGACCAGGTCACCAAGTCATCCAGCAAAATTAGTTTTGAAGAGTTAATATCCTTTCCATCAGCCCCACTTTTAACAGCTCATAATTTGATCAATGTTGAGAGCTGGTTTGACGTCTAAATTTGGTTTTGAGGAAAAGATTTTTATTCCATTCAACAGGCACGTTGAGTAAACCATGTTCCAGGAAGCATAATTTATACTCACTTATAGAGAAAGGCATACTGTTCTTTATATGTGTTTCTTCCAAGGCGAGCGCTAATCACATAGTTGTATGTTGTGTCTCTTCTTGAGTTTCTGGAAAACAAAAAGATTTTACATTGCACCTTGAAGAACAAACATTTCTCTCTGCCTAGGTTCCCCTCCCTCCGGTCGGCTTCCATGTGCCCAGTGACACCATGTAGAAGGGCTTCTGTTCATTATCACCGTCGAGTCTCATAAGAAGGGCCACCACTGACTGGGGATGTGACATCTGCCATTATTTCTGGTCCTGATAAGAGGAGTACTATTGTTACTCCATTTTTACAGTTTGCAAGTACAGAGCTGGGATTTGAACTGAGATGCTACTCACCTCCAAATCCACCTGCTTTGTCCTGTACCTGTCTTCAGGTACAGGATATCACTGAGACCATAGAAGATTCGGGCCACAGTCAGCCCCGAAGGTTGTTCTGGCTCATGGCTGGATTGCACCTCATACTTCCTGGTAGAATAGACTTCACCAGGTTACTCCTGAGCATTTATCATATACAGGATTCCTACTAAGATTTTTTTTTAAATTATATATATTTTTTATTGAAGAATAATTGTTTTATAGAATTTTGCTGTTTTCTGTCAAACCTCAACATTAATCAGCCATAGGTAGACTTTTATCCCCTCCCTTTTGAAGCTCCCTCCTGTCTTCCACTCCTCTAGGTTGATACAGAGCCCCTGTTGAGTTTCTTGAGCCATACAGCAAATTCCTGTTGGCTGTCTATTTTACGTATGGTAACGTAAGTTTCCTTTTTTCTCTTTCCATGCATCTCAACCTCTCCTCCCCTCTCCCTATGTCCGTAAATCTGTTCTCTATGTCTGTTTCTCCCTTGTTGCCCTGTAAGTAAATTTTCTAGATTCTGTATATATATTGTTAGAATACGGTATTTATCTTTCTCTTTCTGACTCACTTCACTCTGTATAATAGGTTCTAGGTTCATCCACCTCATTAGAACTGACTCAAATGCATTCCTTTTTATGGCTGACTTACTAAAATTTTTGTTGGACATTTCTTTTCTGCTCTGAAAACCTCCAGGCATTTTTCTCACAAGTCCTGAAACTGTGATTCCAAATAGCTATTGTTTCTATTCTGGCGGCTGAAGATACAGTCATAAAGTCCCATTGATCCCCTGCCTCACCCTTATCAGGAAGACTTGACTCTCACATGTGTGTGCCAGACCTGCTGATAACTCCACCCTGGGCAGAGTCTACTTCATCTTCCCTCTAGAAGATCTGGGGGTATGTCCAAGCTGTGGCATATTCTCAGATTCCATTGGAAGAAACCAGAGGGGGCTTTTAGGGGCCAACTTAGAGCCCGCAGAAATTCCTGGAAATTAATATTCTAAGGCAGATCTGGCTATGGGGCCCCCAGGAGCGCAGACAGTGGATTCCACTGGGCTTCCAATTTGGAAAGACTGGCTCTGTTCTAAATCTAGCCTGCCAAGTCTTGGGTTGGCAAACTGCTTGCAATGACTCAGCTATAAAGTGACGAAGGCCCTTCCTGGCTTACAGAGAATTAGGAGACAAACAGGCCTCGCTCTGCTTGGAGTCCACAGCACAGTCTAGGGAGGGTGGGGAGAACTGAGACCCCTGAGGGTGGGAGGGGTTGATCCAGACCAGCTGCAAGTGGTGCCTGTAACCGCTGTCCCCTCGGTGCCCCATACTTCTGAAAAGTGGCCCGGGCCACTTCAAAGAAGGCCGAGGGGATTCAGACTAGAGCGCTGGCTTGGAGTCAGACACCAGCCAGGTACAAAGGTAGGTTTGGCCATTTGCTGGCTGGGTTGCCTTGGCAGATCGTGCTGTCTGTGATCGGTCCCTCAGCTATAAGGGAAGCGGTGGGAGAACCTGCTGTACAGAGTTGTGAGGAGTGATGAGGCAGCACTCGTAAACCGATGAACAGGGTGCCTGGCCTTTATGGCGCGCACAGGTCAGTGGCTGTTTCCCTGGCCTCTGGATCATCACTTGCCATTACACACGTCCCCTTACTTTTACTAGTGATGAACATCCCAGCACTAGTTGCCATTGCTCCATACCAGGCACAGCTTAACCATTTACATGCATGATTTGATTTAATTATAACATCCCAGGAAGATGAGTTCTGTTATTAGCTTTACTTATAGACGGGGTAAATGAGGTACAATGACGGTCAGTAACTTGTCCAAGGTCATAGCCAAGCCAGAATGCAAGCCCACGTGGTCTGAGCTGAGTGGAGGTGCCTAGCGCCTGGGCTTCATTCCCTCTGTCATTGTCAAGAGCAGACCTGCGAGGCTAAAAAGGAGATGCTCTTCTCCAAGTCTGGACTCTCAGATGAGAAACTGACGCCCAGAGAGGGGTGCTTGCCATCAGCCCAAGGGCCTCACTCTGTGAAGGAGGGCATCAAAGGCTGTTTCTCTCAGCCTTCAGATTTTTGTAAAATACTCAAAAATTCAAATCAAATAGTCAAGTTCAGACTTTGTAAAATACTCAAATCATACGGAGGTTTATGTCCCTGGGGTATATGTCCACGGGGTTGCAAAGAGCCAGAGACAACAGACACAACTGAGCGACTGAACTGAACTGACAGAGGTATATAAAATAAAAAGGAAATGTTTCCCATTTCTTCACACCCCCCTTCCAAGTGGTCCTCCAGTCATACCCACCACGCCCCGGAAGTAACCACTCTTAACGGTTGAGCACATCCTTCCTGTCTTTCTTTTATGCCCATGCAAACTCAGCCACACCCTTATTCATGTATGATGCAGTGTGATTACTAAAATGGGCTCTTCTACGTATAGTTCTGAACTTGCTTTTTGCCATGTATTGTAGCCATCTTTCCATGCCGGAATATTTAGCTCTAAGCTACTCTAGTAACCATGACTTTTAATCGCAGTGTAATATTCCAGCCCCAGGGCATATCATGTTTTCATATCTGCACTCAATCTTTTCTTTGTAACAGTACTTCAGCTCAGCTTCTAGTCTGTTTCGTTTCTCTCAGTCCTGATTCCTCACCCATTTCCCTCTTTTATCATATTAAAACTAGCTGGTTGAAAATTCTCAAGACCACAGTTAATAAAATTGAAAGCCTGGGCAGTGTCGGCCATGTGACCTGGTGGTTTGGGCCAGTGCTGGTCCTCACACTAGTTTCAGTTCCCAGGAGATTTTCAGATGTCCTTGAATGTGGCTTTGAGCCAGCAGAGGGTCCAGGGGCCCCATCTTTACCCATTTAGCTTCTCCATCAGCGTGGGACAGATCCTGTTGTTGTTGTCCTTGATCTCCATCAGCAGTATGATATCACAGCGTTTGATGACCTGCAGAGAGAGAATTCCGAGGGTGTGAGGCCATTTACTACAAATAATGAAACCTTTTATTGGGCACTTACTCTTTTTTTTTCCCTGTAGTTGATTTACAGTGAGGTGTTACCTTCTGCGGTACAGCAGAGTGAGCCAGTTATACATATAAGAGTGAAGGTCAAAGTTGTAGTTGCTCAGTCATGTACCACTCTTTCTACCCCATGGGCTGCAGCCCAGCAGCTTCCTCTATCCATGAAATTCTCTAGGCAAGAATACTGGAGTGGGGTGCCTTTCCCTTCTCCAGGAGATCGAACCCTGGGATCAAACCTGGGTCTCCCACACTGCAGGCAGATTCTTTACCATCTGAGCCACCAACAATGTCAGAGGGTTCCCTTTCCTCCACATCCTTTCTAGCATTTGCTATTTGCTGACCTTTTAATGATGGCCATCCTGACTAGAGTGACTGTAGTTTTGATTTGCATTTCTCTAATAATTAGCAACATTGGGCATATTTTCATGTGTCCATTGGCCATCTATACGTCTTCTTTAGAGAAATATCTGTTTAGATTGTCTGCCCATTTTTCGATTCGATTGATAGATTGTTTTATTATTTGGGGGGGCACTTACTATGTTTTAAATATCAGATTGGGCGCTTTGTTAAATTAACTATCCTCTTCTCTGAAATAAATGATGGACTCCCTGAACATGGTAGGCTACAGTCCATGGGGTCGCAAAAAGTCAGACACCACTGAGCGACTTCACTCACTCACTGAGGTAAGTACTATTATGATATACATTGTAAAGACAAAGAGCCTGAGGTTCTTTCTGGGAAAGCTGAGATCTATCCAGAATCACCCAGCTAGAAAGTGGCTGAGCCAGAATGTGAACCTAGGCAGCCAGAATCCAGACCAAAAGCACATGACCCCTCTAAGTCCTGCAAGTTGGCTTTGTTTGAATAATTACAATAATAATAATAAATATATCTATTAAGGCCTTAGTAAATAAAAAATACCAGGCTGGATACTGCAGAAATAAAGAAGTACAATTATAATAATTGTAAGAGTGAACATTTATTGTGAGCCTACTCAGAGCCTCACCAGCTCTGAGAGAGCTGTGATTTTGAACTCATTAAGCATAGGAGGAAACCCAGCTCAGAGTGCCTGAGTGACTAAAGTCATGAAGCCAGTATAGGTGACAAGAGTAGGATGTGAAATCAGGTTCACATGACTGCAAAGCCCACCATGCTGTACTATTCAAATACAGTCCCTCCCTCAAAGACTCGTTATCAGTGAAGAAGACAAATGGAAAGGACTAGCCCCAGTGAGAGACCAAAGGCAGTTGTGCTGAATCAAAGTCAGGCCCGTGAGAGTGTTGAGGAATAATTAGTTACATCTGCCCAGAGGATCATGAAAGGCTCCATGGAGGATACTTTTGAACAAGCCCTGAGAGGCAAGAAATAATTCAGTGTGGGGAGTTTCCTGGCGGTCTAGTGGTTAGAACTCTGTGCTTCCTCTGCAGAGGTCACAGGTTCGACCCCTTGTCAGGGAACTAAGATCCCAAATCCCTGCCGTAGGGAGTGGCTAGAAAAAGAAAAGAAGAAGAACTCAGTGGGTAAAGAATACAGGAGGATCCCTTTCAGAATGAGCAGTAAACTGAGGACCAGGGTGTCAACACCCACTGGAGGCCACTGGGACCTTCCTTTGTATGGAATTTAGTGGGCTGGAATTTGGTGGTCAAGGACAAAGCATCCTCAGTGTTCATTTTGTCTTTTCACATCACTTCCAGAAATACGGAGCAAGGGGATTGTGCCACTGGTCCTATTTCCAGAGCACATATATATTCTAGTTTCCTCTCTAGAACGGGCAGAGCAGAGAGGGCCACTGGCACTGGCCTGGTGCCATTAAGAAGTGCCAGTGGCTGAAGATGCACCAGGGTAGTGAGAGAGGAGCAAGGCTGTGTCAGAGTCTGCACCCTTCCATCAGCAGGCCTGCATATCACGGCATCAGACTTGCAGGGTTCACCAAGGAGACCTGGGTGCTGTTCTCCCAGCCAGCCTCCTGATTTAGTCACTTAACCACTGTCAGATCTTTCTGGAAAGCACTTTAGAATATGTATATGAAAAGTGAAAGAAACTGTTAGTCACTCAGTGGTGTCTGACTCTGCGACCCCATGGACTGTAGCCCTGTAGGCTCCTCTGTCCATGGAATTTTCCAGGCAAGAAGACTGGAGTGGGTAGAAGATCCTGTCTTCAGGAGATCTTCCCACTGTGGGCAGATTCTTTACTGTCTGAGCCACCAGGGAGATGCTTTAATACTCTGATCTAGTTTTCTCACTTTGAGGAATGTCTTCCACTATAACAAAGTTTCCGCTACTACTCTGCATCTCAGTCTCCTTGTCTGTAAATTGGCATAATCATTCCCTCACAGGATTGTTGGAGGACAAATGAATCCTTAGGACAGGGCCAGCCGTGTAGGAGGCAAACAACAAAATGTTGTTCTTATTACTGTATGGGATTTCCCAGGCAAGAATACTGGAGTGAGTTGCCATTTCCTTCTCTTGGGGATCTTCCTGACCCAGGAATTGAACCCACATCTGCTTCTTGGCAGATGGATTCTTTACTACTGAGCCACCTGGGAAGCCCTTATTATTACTTATGCAGATCAAAGAGGAAGATGTATTGCAACAGAAAAATTGGAAATATCCTAAGCATCTCCAAATAGGGAAGCATTGAATGAAACACGTTGGAAACACAGCATAATGCATTAAAAGTTGTGTTTTAAAAGAATATTAACAACATATGAAATACTTCTTATATAAAAGCAGAAAGGGTATCTCCATGCTGCAGAATAGGGTATCTCCATTCTGCAAAATAAATGCATATTTATGTATTATTTTTGGATAGAAAAACATCCACAACAAAGTTACTCAAGTGCCAACAACTGTTAGCTTCAAGTGATAGGATACTTCTTTATATGTTTCTGTATTTTCATAATAGTCCATATTGGCCATTTTTAGTTTAATAAAATTAATTTGTAAAATATAAGTTTATAATTTTAAAAATTACCATCCTAATTAAAAAAATTAAGATGTTATTTTACAAAAAAACTGATGGAGAAGAAATTGTAGGTGAGGAGGTGATAGTGTTTATGAAGATGTGACAGATGTGATCATGGCTTACTTAAGTTAAATAAGTTGTCTTAATATAAAACGCCTAATGCAGTGACTGGCACAGAGTGGGACTAGTACAGGCCCTGTCAGTGTGAGCTCTTACATGGACTCATATTTCCACAGTAACCCTGCGCTGCCAGCCAGGTTGTGTGAGGACCATCTTACTGAAAGGCACTTAGGGGCTCAGGGAGAAGGGACTGGCAGAGCTGGTGCGTCTGGCTGCCTGATGAAAGGTGAGCACAGGGCCCCTGGTGCTCCCGCCAGAACGTGGTGTCTCTGGGGTTTTCTAAGGTAATAAAACCCAGAGTCTTGGGAAGAGTTTCAGCCCCAGCATCAAACATAAATTAACCTATAGGATAAAGTGGAGAAGGCAATGGCACCCCACTCCAGTACTCTTGCCTGGAAAATTGCATGGACGGAGGAGCCTGGTGGGCTGCAGTCCATGGGGTCACTAAGAGTCAGACTTCACTTTGACTTTTCATTTTTATGCATTGGAGAAGGAAATGGCAACCCACTCCAGTCTTCTTGCCTGGAGAATCCCAGGGACAGGGGAGCCTGGTGGGCTGCTGTCTATGGGGTCGCACAGAGTCGGACACGACTGAAGTGACTTAGCAGCAGCAGCAGCCAGCATAGGATAAAGAGAATCAACTGACACCAGAAGAATGTGAACAGAGTCTCAAGACATTGATAAGATTACGCAAGGGAAGTCTTAGCTAGGTGAGGAGAACGATTAGACTTGGGGGTTGGAAAAATGTTGATGGCTGGAGGGGGAGAGAAGGAAAAAGAAAGGGAGAGGAGTGGAAGGGGTGGGAGAGAGTGCACAAGCTTCCTTCACCCTAGGGGCTAACTTCAGTTAAACAACTCTTGAGTCTCTTAAAAGTCCGAAAGCTTTAGAGAAAGCGTGAGGGTGTCCAGCAGTCCTAACAGGAAAATGGGCTCACCTTCACAATGACATCCATGGCATTACAGTTTGCCTTCTTGGATTCCCCAAAGGACCTCACATTGAAGGAGCAGATCTTGAGGGCCAGGGCACTGTGGGTGGAGAGGAGGAGAAGCAGCAGGCAGGCCAGCGGCAGAGGCATCGCGGCTCCTCTGACTTCAGGGCTCAGAGAGAGGGTAGCAGTGTCTGGAGAGCGGGCTCTGGGCAACCTGCCCAGACTCCACTAACTTGAAAAGCTTGCTGATAGCAGGACTTACTGGATTCCTTGTTGCTGCTTTCACTTCTCTGAGGAACTGAAGATCACGGGTTTTATTCCCCAAGGGAATGAAGGAAATGAGCTAGTTTTTAGGATCCCCTGTTTTTGTCACTCGGATGAGGAAACTGGTCTGCTTAATCTAGGCATCAGTCTCTGCAGTCACTCTTAACCCAGCAGGAAGCCAGCCCTGACATCTGGTCATTTCTGCTGTGATCACATACCATATGCCTTCTCCTGGAAACTGATTAACTCAGAAATGGTCCACCCCAGAGAGCACCTGGGATGTGGAGCCTTCTGTGTGTGGGTGGGAGGACAAGGAGGCAGGGGACAGTGGGGAATTATGCCAGGTTTGGGGATTTGGCAGTTAGCTGTCCCTGGACACACCCAGATTCCATCTCACCAGCAACTCTGATGGGCGTAATTAAAGCGAAGTCTGGTTTGAATAACATAGTTTTTAAGGCAAGTTTTGCTATATACAATTTAACACACCAAATACTGCAGTGTATTGCCAGAAAAGCAGTTGCAGATCTGCTGGGATGGGTCAGTCTTTGGACTGAAAGGACAGAGTTAAGCCTTTGGGGAGATCCATGATTCAATCTGGTATTATTTAATGTTTGTGAGAGTTGTGTGGCCCCGTGAAAGGAAGGTTTTGCAAGAACTGTAGAATTTCAGTCCAAGTAAAATGGCTCTTTGGGCTTCCCTGTCTTCCCACCGGTTAAGAATCTGCCTGCCATGCAAGAGATGTGGGTTGGATCCCTGTTTCAGGAAGATCCCCTGGAGAAGGAAAAGGCAACACACTCCAGTAATTTTGCCTGGGAAAATCCATGGACAGAAGAGTCTGGCAGGCTACAATCCATGGGGTTGCAAAGAGCTGGACCCGACTTAGCGACTAAACCACAACAAAATGGCTTTTAGAGGTTTGGGCAGGACGATGAGAAGATCTGAAAAACAAAAAAGTACAAAATCCAGTCAGTTTATAAACCCAGGTAGGATTTGCAGACCTTGTCATGGAAAGGTCTTCTGTGAAGAGAGGAAGTAGTAAGTTGAAGGCAGTGTTGGGATCTCCAGACCACTCCCTCTTGAAGTGATGGGCGTGTAGTCATAGTCACAGGGAAGAGCGTGCAAATATCGCCAACATGCATCCAGTCAGCATCCTGGCCAAATCACTAGCCAAGCACACCCAGGCGTTCTAAGGAGATAATCCCAGAGTGCTGAATACATGGAAGGAAATAATGACTTCCTGAACTGTTGGGGATGTTAATCTCCCCGTTGGCCACAGTCCAGACCTTAAGCCTGGTTGAATCTCTGGTGAAAAGCTGGTGGTGATTGTCCTCCCTGATGAGTGGGTATCTTCCAACCAGAGAAGGTTGAGAATTCAGTAGGTACAGTTTTTTTGTATCTTTCAAGAAGGAATTTCTACATATGTGGTATTTTATGACCTTGTAACATGTGAAAGATTTTAACCTATTAAACTGGCAGTCTTGTAACTACAACATAAAATGTGCAATTGAGGGAATGTTTTTAGACTTGTAATTCTTATTTGAAACCTTCCTAAGTTTCTGTACAGTTCTGGAACATTTATAAGAATTCTGGGTTAAC
>SJYW01009584.1:216185-293791 GCA_006410735.1 Raphicerus campestris | reverse complement strand
GCTGGGAAACACCATCCTAATTGAGCAGGGACAAACGGATTCCCTCACAGACTTAGGCTCTAGTCCTTGCCAATAGACCCTACTGAAGATTTGCACATGAGTCATGTGAATGGGCAGATGTGGGGATCGGAGGTTGAGACACATGGCCCCAGATACCACCTGCAGCCACAGCCATTCACCATGGGTGCTGGTGGGACGGGAGTCAGTGGAGATAAAGGATGCCTTAGAATTTGAGGAAGGCAACATGGGGATTCCAGGGGGAGTGAAAGTGTCACAAGTCGAGTTATCCAAAAGCAGCAAAAAAGAAATGAGAGGCCGGTGGGAAAGTTTTTACTCTTGGCAGGTGACATCCTCGTGACTCAAAACAGGTGTTTCCAGTGATTGATGCCATTGCGTGTGTAATAAGGAGCGTGTCCTAGCAATGATCTTGTATAGCATGCAGACTGCTCCAGTCATTATGTTTCACAACCAGCCTGGGGGTTGGGGCAGGGAGCGTGCATTTTATGTAAGGTTGCATAATTGCGACAGATCTCACCTTTCCATGATGGTTTCCGACTGGTGAAGCAGGTCTGATTTGGACCTCACACAGCGTCTTCCACACCAGGCTCTCTGGACCTCAAGCAGGTTGCTCTCGGAAGGCAGTTNAATCAACAAATGCTGAGAGGAGTGTCAAACAGCAAGTGCTCAATAAATGTTAGCTGTTAGTAAGAGCTTTTAAATCAATCTACTTCCTGTGTCTCAGAATCACATAGCTGCCCTGTGAACACAAGGAAAAGCTCATTTAAGACATTCCAAGAGGAACTTCCCTGGTGGTCCAGTAGCTAAGACTCCGTATTCCCAATGCACGGAGCTGGGGTTCCATCCCTGGTCAGGGAACTAGATCCCACAAGCCACAACTAAAGACCCTGCATGCTGCAACAAAGAGATGTGTATAAGAGACAGGCTGTTCCCTGCACCCGCAGGGCTCCTCCTTCCTTCTGCCTCTCTAAATGCCATTCTCTCCTTGGGACCCCTCAGCCCATGTGGGGCTTCCCTCTTACTCTATTTCACAGAACACAGGTCTTTGCTTCGTGGTATCTGTGACGATGTATTATTATCTATGAGCTCGTGTGTTGTCTCTCCACCCCCACCCCCGACAGTTCTCACGGGTGGGGACACCATCATGTGTCTGTGCTGCCTGGAACAGGACGGGGCATGTAGCAGATGCTCAGTAAACCTTTGCTGAACGTGTGATGTAATGCTCTGACTGACTCTGGAGCCTAGCTTCTCTACCACCCATGGGAGGGTTCTGAGCCAGGGTAACCACCGGAGACCCCAGGCCACTGAGGCAAAAGAAATAATAACAGCAACCCCTCAACACCATCTGCCTTTCTCAGAGCACTGGGTGCTAAATTCTCACCTAACTCCCTGACCTTGGGAGCAGAGTGGAGCAGGATTCTCACCCTTGGTACTAATGCTATCTGAGGCCAAAAAATTCAGTGTTGTGGGGATTGCCCCATGCATTATAGGATGTTTAATAGCATTCTTAGCCTCTATCCGCTAGATGGCAGTAGTACATCCCCCACCCCGAGTCATGACAAACAGATATGTCTCCAGAAATTGCCAAATGCTCCCACAAAGGTGGAGATCACTCCATGTGGAGAATGCTGGAGGTTAAAGCATACATAATTTCATTTATAGCTGTTCACCCTCAGGTAAGTGTCTAAACCTTCCTGTGCCCATTTCCTCACTTTTGAAAATGGAGATAATTATAGCTCTTACATGTTAGAGCTATAAAGATTTTGTGAGTTTATAGCTAAAAGGAAGACTCAGCACAGTGTCTGGCCCTTAGGGGTATTCTATTAGGATGATACTCTATCTTCAGAACAAACTGTACAGATAAAGGATTACCATTCCCACTTAACAGATGGGAATACTGAGACCTACAGATAAAGAAGTCAGGCCCCAGTTGCTGATAGTGAAGTGACATAAAAGGCAGGAATTCAGGTTCCCAGGATTAATTCCCTTTGCCAGATCATGTGGGTATAAAATGAACCATTAACTCCAGACCTCATGTGACCAGTTGTAAACTCTGAGCTGGTGGTATTGGAATTAGAGGGTTAGATTCATCAGGGTGGGGCTAGCGTGAGGCAAATGAGGCACTGGCTTGGGTGCAAACTTTAAGGGGGTGCCGAACAACTCAGTAATCAAGATAAATAATATTTTATGCATTGTTTTGAATAATTAATCTTAAGAATTATTCAAATTAATGCAGATACATCTATAATGATCAAAGTATCAAAATCTTAAAGACAAGATCCAACCTTGCATTTTCATGATTCTGCCTCATTCAACTCACGCTGATCCTGCTCCTGGGATCTGCAGATCTGTGCACTCAGTGGGCACACTTGGGAAGGATGACACTGGAGAAAATAGCACCCTCTTTTGGCTGGTAGTGAACACTGCTCCTTTTCCAGGGAGCCAGTTCCCCTTCTTTGCCCCTTGAAGCAGCAGCATCTCTGTGCTGGCAGAGTCTTTTCTGGCAACGCTGTGCTTTTTGCCATGATGCTTTAATGAGGCATCTAGGTTAGAAGGTAGCAGGCAGGCCAAATGATGCTGTTGGAGCCCCAGGCCCACCGCTTCCCACTGCCCTTTGCTCTGAGCTGGATCCTGTTGCTTTTCTTGTTACCGCCTGTGTGGACATGCCCTATGACCTGTCTCCATTTCGATGGAATATGCTAAAGCTGCCTGCTAATAGAAGGTTGGCTTTTCCAGCATCACCATGAAAAGGGACAGTGAAGAAACAGGGCCAAGGGGCAGTGGGAAACAGGACCAAGAGTCTTCTCACAGCTGCTGACTGGTGAGCAGCGAGCTGGCTCTTCCTTAACTGCCGTTTCTTACTCTTCTTTTAAAGGTTTGGTAGCTTCGTTTTATTTATGTTTTACTTTTTACTTTGAAATAATTTCAAACATGCATGAAAGTTGCCAACCCCCCCCCCCNTGAGGCAAAAGAAATAATAACAGCAACCCCTCAACACCATCTGCCTTTCTCAGAGCACTGGGTGCTAAATTCTCACCTAACTCCCTGACCTTGGGAGCAGAGTGGAGCAGGATTCTCACCCTTGGTACTAATGCTATCTGAGGCCAAAAAATTCAGTGTTGTGGGGATTGCCCCATGCATTATAGGATGTTTAATAGCATTCTTAGCCTCTATCCGCTAGATGGCAGTAGTACATCCCCCACCCCGAGTCATGACAAACAGATATGTCTCCAGAAATTGCCAAATGCTCCCACAAAGGTGGAGATCACCCCATGTTGAGAATGCTGGAGGTTAAAGCATACATAATTTCATTTATAGCTGTTCACCCTCAGGTAACTGTCTAAACTTCCCTGTGCCCATTTCCTCACTTTTGAAAATGGAGATAATTATAGCTCTTACATGTTAGAGCTATAAAGATTTTGTGAGTTTATAGCTAAAAGGAAGACTCAGCACAGTGTCTGGCCCTTAGGGGTATTCTATTAGGATGATACTCTATCTTCAGAACAAACTGTACAGATAAAGGATTACCATTCCCACTTAACAGATGGGAATACTGAGACCTACAGATAAAGAAGTCAGGCCCCAGTTGCTGATAGTGAAGTGACATAAAAGGCAGGAATTCAGGTTCCCAGGATTAATTCCCTTTGCCAGATCATGTGGGTATAAAATGAACCATTAACTCCAGACCTCATGTGACCAGTTGTAAACTCTGAGCTGGTGGTATTGGAATTAGAGGGTTAGATTCATCAGGGTGGGGCTAGCGTGAGGCAAATGAGGCACTGGCTTGGGTGCAAACTTTAAGGGGGTGCCGAACAACTCAGTAATCAAGATAAATAATATTTTATGCATTGTTTTGAATAATTAATCTTAAGAATTATTCAAATTAATGCAGATACATCTATAATGATCAAAGTATCAAAATCTTAAAGACAAGATCCAACCTTGCATTTTCATGATTCTGCCTCATTCAACTCACGCTGATCCTGCTCCTGGGATCTGCAGATCTGTGCACTCAGTGGGCACACTTGGGAAGGATGACACTGGAGAAAATAGCACCCTCTTTTGGCTGGTAGTGAACACTGCTCCTTTTCCAGGGAGCCACTTCCCCTTCTTTGCCCCTTGAAGCAGCAGCATCTCTGTGCTGGCAGAGTCNACGCAGCTGTCTCTTATACACATCTTCTCCATTCTTGATAATTTTTTTTGTTAGTCTATGTTCAGTTCAGTCACTCAGTTGTGTCCAACTCTTTGCGACCCTGTGGAATGCAGCATGCCAGGCCTCCCTATCCATCGCCAACTCCCAGAGCTTGCTCAAACTCATGTCTGTTGGGTTGGTGATGCAATCCAACCACCTCATCCTTTGTTGTCCCCTTCTTCTCCTGCTTTCAATCTTTCCCAGCATCAGGGTTTTCACCAGTGAGTCAGTTCTTCGCATCAGGTGGCCAAAGTATTGGAGTTTCAGCTTCAGCATCAGTCCTTTCAATGAATATTCAGGACTGATTTCCTTTAGGATGNTTGCCTGGAATATCCCATGGGCAGAGGAGCCTGGTAGGCTGCAGTCCATGGGGTTGCTAAGAGTTGGAAACGACTGAGCAACTTCACTTTCACTTTTCACTTTCATGCATTGGAGAAGAAAATGGCAATCCACTCCAGTATTCTTGCCTGGAGAATCCCAGGGACGGGAGAGTCTGGTGGGCTGCCATCTATGGGGTCGCACAGAGTCAGACACGACTGAAGTGACTTAGCAGCAGTAGCTGCAGTGTTTTCATCTATCCTTACCTGAATACATGGGCTTTCCAGGTGGCTCAAATGGTAAAGAATCCACCTGCCAATGCAAGAAACTCATGTTCAATTCCTGGGTCAGGAAGATCCCCTGGAGAAGGAAATGGCAACTCACTCCAGTGTTCTTGCCTGGGAAATCTCATGGACAGAGGAGCCTGGTGGGGTACAGTCTGTAGGGTTGCAAAGAATTGGGCACAACTGCAAGGAGATCCAACCAGTCCATTCTGAAGAAGATCAGCCCTGGAATTTCTTTGGAAGGAATGATGCTAAAGCTGAAACTCCAGTACTTTGGCCACCTCATGCGAAGAGTTGACTCACTGGAAAAGACTCTGATACTGGGAGGGATTGGGGGCAGGAGAAGGGGATGCCAGAGGATGAGATGGCTGGATGGCATCAGTGATTTGATGGACGTGAGTCTGAGTGAACTCTGGGAGTTGGTGATGGACAGGGAGGCTTCGTGAACTGAAGCAATAACAGCCTGAATATATACTGTCCTAATAACTGTACATTTTAAATAAGCTTGATAGCTACCTTTTCTTCTTCATCGGAAGTATTCTGGCTTTTCTTGGACCTTTGCTCTTCCAATAAATCTTGGAATCAGCTCATCTTTCTTGAAAAGCCCTGTTGAGATTTTGATTAGAATTACTTCTGATTTTGAAGGAAGTATTCCTAATTTTTCATTATTCAGGCTCATATTTGCTGGAAGTTTTTGGTAGATGCCATTTAACTAGTTAAGGAAGATCTCCACTTAGTTTACTATGTTATTGCCATGAGGGACTGTTGGATTTTATGTTAAAATCTTACAACTATTTAGATGATCTTATAATTTGCCTTTTATGTGTTGATGTGATTAACTAAAAGAATGTTTTCCTAACTTGGTTGTGAAGTATCATCCTTTTATGTGTTACTGGACTCACCTTACTAGTATTTTACTTAGGATTTTTACTTCTGTGTGTTTGACAGTCATACTTGGTCTGATTGTTTTGGCATCAAATTTAGATTGGCATCATTAAGTGAGTTGGGAATATGTCTTCTCTTTCTATTTTCCAGAGAAACTGATGAAAGAGTAGAATGATTTATCTATTCATTGAAAGTTTAGATATACTTCCAAACTTTCTTAGTATTTTTGGACTTAATGTTTTCCTTTGATTACAGATTTCATCCATTTCCTTAGTAATAAATTATATATTTTCTGTAGTTTAGAACTGACATATTTTGTTGGTGAATTGAACTCTTTATCATTATACAATGATTCTCTCCATTCTTGATAATTTTTTTTGTTAGTCTGTGTTCAGTTCAGTCACTCAGTTGTGTCCAACTCTTTGCGACCCTGTGGAATGCAGCACGCCAGGCCTCCCTATCCATCGCCAACTCCCAGAGCTTGCTTAAACTCATGTCTGTTGGGTTGGTGATGCAATCCAACCACCTCATCCTTTGTTGTCCCCTTCTTCTCCTGCCTTCAGTCTTTCCCAGCATCAGGGTCTTCACCAGTGAGTCAGTTCTTCGCATCAGGTGGCCAAAGTATTGGAGTTTCAGCTTCAGCATCAGTCCTTTCAATGAATATTCAGGACTGATTTCCTTTAGGATGGACTGGTTGGATCTCCTTGCAGTCCAAGGGACTCTCAACAGTCTTCTCCAACACCACAGTTCAAAAGTATCAATTCTGTGGCGCTCAGCTTTCTTTATAGTCCAACTCTCACATCCATACATGACTACTGGAAAAACCGTAGCTTAGACTAGATGGACCTTTGTTGGCAAAGTAATGTCTCTGCTTTTTAATATGCTGTCTAGGTTGGTCATAGCTTTTCTTCCAAGGAACAAGCGTCTTTTAATTTCATGGCTGCAGTCATCACCTGCAGTGATTTTGGAGTATTAGTCTATGTTATCTAATACTAATTTAGCCACATTACCTTTCTTTTGGATGTTTGTCAGGTGTATAACTTTCCACACTTTCACTTTCAACCTTTCCAAATTCCTGTGTTTTAGGAGTACCTCTTGAAACAATGCCTCTTAGACTTTTTTAACATTCAACTTGACAACTTCTGACTTTTAACTGATGTGTTAATTTATGTTTATTGTGATTATTAGTATATCCGGCCTTATTTTTACTATCTTTTTTGGGTGGAGAGTATCACTTTTTAATATACTTCTTTTGGGTTGATTGACTTTTTTTGTTGTTGACTTATGACATTTTCCTCCTTCTATTAGTTCAAAAGATATATATGTATGTAAGTACATACATATATAGATATATGTCTTACTTTGGTGAATACCACTGACTTTTTAACATACATTTATTATGAAGGCAAAAATTAATGTACTAATTCACTTTCTACACAAATGCAAAGACATTAGGATACTTTTACTTAATCACCTTTTTTTCTGATTTATTGTTCCCAGGATTTTAGTTCTGACTTTGTGTTAAATGTACAAATTATATATGATTTTTTGTCATCATTATTGTTTCTGTGGAGAGTTTTGTTTTGATTTGACCATATTAACCTATGTCTTCTCTCATATTTCTCTTTTCAGTTCAGTTCTTAATTGAGTCCAGCTTCTTCTTTCTGAAATGTATCTTAGAAGTTCAGTTAGTCAAATTTTCCAGTTGTAAAATCACTTTACTTTATCTGTATCTCATTCTCATTCTTAAAATGGTGAGTATCCAATTCTCAGGTCTTTGAAGATATTATTCTACTGTTCTTTAGCTTCCAGTGTTGCCATTGAGAAATCTGCTATCTAATTCCTTTTTGTGTGTGAGTAATCCTTTTTTTTCTTTCTTTTCTTAAAATCTAGCTGCTTTTAAGATCTTTTGTTTTTTAGTGTTCGGCAATTTCACTACTAAGTTTCTTGGTTTGGATTTCTTATTATTTATCCTGCATTATATATAGGCTTCCTGCATCTGTAGAGTCACATGTTTTTTATGCTTTGGAAATTCTCAGCTATTACTGCTTCAAACTTTGCCTCTCTTTCCTTCTCCCTTTCTTTGATGATTAAATGGAGTTTTAGATCTTCTCAATCTATCCTGCACATTCCATATCGTTTTTCATATTTTTTATGTCATATCATTCTTAGTTGATATATCTGAGTAATTTCTCCAGAGATGTCTTCCAGATGAGTATATTTGGTTAATCATGACCTGTGAGAATACTGGGTGTTCTCTTATAGTGAGCATCCTTATTTGTGCTTGAAGTGAGAAAATGCTGCTCCCCCAAGGCTGCTCTAAGCATTTGAGGGTCCTGAGAAATGTGGGCTCTCAGGTGCAGCATCTTCAATTTCAAGCTCAAGTATTAGTCTCCCAGTATTGTTTACATATTTGGTCTAGGGACAACCATGTGTTTCACTTTTATTTACTGCTCTCTGCCCCCTACTCTTTAGTGTTTTGAGAAAGGTACCTCAGAATATCTGGTCTACCATATGCTGAGATACCATTTGAATTTTAAAAGCCTAAAGATGGCACTGCAGAATTTCACCGTGTTTTTGGCATATCCCATATTATTGAAACAATTTTGAACCCTGATTTTCTTTCCTTTGTTTGATTTAAAATTAAGGACAAGATTGGATTTCTGTTTATCTAAATTAAAAAAAATATATATCTAGGACGGAGAATTGGGGAATTTCCATTAGAAAACTGCTTCCAGTCTGAAATTGTCAGATTAAAGAAAGTTGGGCCGCTGTTGTTTAACCTTCTACAAATCCACTGAGCTGTGATGTTATGCAGCCTCGATTGCTTCATCTTGCCCATAAACAGATAATAAAATGTTTTGTCCAAAGCCTAACTAAAATGTTTTCTCCAAAGTCTGTAAACAATTCCCATAGCAGTCTTCAGATCTACTCATGCTAGTAACTGTTGAAATATCCTTCCTTTGTGATTATATAAGCTCTTAGTAGTTACCTCTTTTTTATTTTCATAATCAAGCCCAGAACTTTGCTAGAAATCAACACCAAGCCTCTCGGTCTCTAGATTCCTGTATCACTCTTTCTGTTTGAAGTAGGACCTGTTTCTCTAATTAGAGTCTTCTGGCATGACTTACTGAAGATCACTGAATATGTTTCTGAGATCGTATCTAAATATCCTTTTGGTTCCCTGGGCAATAATTTCATGACTGGGACTAATTTTTCAGGTTGTTGGGTGTTCTTCCCATGTCTTTTTTCCCTGTCCTGGGCTTGGTTTCCCTCTTTGTGATGTTCTAACCTGACCAAACGGAAGTCTTCTGCTGTGATGAGGATTAAGCAAACAGGAACTGGTAGCTTTGCCTTCCCTTTGCCATCTGTTAGTATTACGTGTGCTTAGTTCTTTTTTAAAATTCATCTTCTTGATCTAAATCTGCTTTTAAATGAAACTTTTCTTTGGCATTCCAGTCTCAACTGTTTTGAGTATTAGTCTCTCTTGCTTTTTGTTAATCTTTTGGAAAATTTCTATCATTTTCTAACTTATACAGAGGTGCTTGGAAAATCTAGACCAGAGGGCTAGTTGTGTAGTGTTGCGGGGGGGGGGGAGAAAATTTTCTCTATACTTCTAAGTTCTTCTTGCTGGTCTAATAATTAAATTGACATGAAATACATTAACAGAGGAAAATCAAACAAAGTTTAGTAACATGCATATATAGGAGAGACTCAGGAGAACTGAGTAACTTGCCAACACGGCCTCACCTTGAATATCATCTTTGGCTAAGGACAACAGAGAATATTTGGAGGTAGTGGTTTGGGACTTCAAAGGGGAGAAGGCAAGTCACATGAAGATGGGAAAGCATGTGTTCAGTAAATAGGTATTTGTTGGCCAGGCAGAGACAGTGGACACAGAGTGGAGTCTTAAGATATGTCTTATGATAACTCTATCCTAGGAACAGGCCTGTTACCTGAATTCTTTAGGGAGCTAAGGGGGAGGTAAAAACAAAAATTTCCTGAGTCTTCTGTCTCTTAAAAGTAATCAAACTAAATTAATCCTCATGCCAAAGAGACATATTTTAGGGTGGCAAATTTTGCTCCCCTACAGCAGTCACACTGTTGTCTCAGAGGCTTCTCTTTCCTTCCCATCCAGGATCCTCTGACTTAGTGCTGTTCTCAACTGGCATTTTCAACAAACGAATCAATACTTTAAGAACTGATAACCTCCTAATCATTGAGTCCTTCTTTCCATGATCATATGTTACATTCTGACATATTTTGACTTGTCTCATGATATAATTTCCTCAACTCTTTCATTGATGTATAATAACTCATCCTGTAATTTATACCAGAGTCAAAATATATCCCCTACAACTTTGGTCCTATGCATAAACAGATACTTGACAATTACTTAAGTTACAAATAAATGTATAAGCAGTTAAAGAAGATTTTTTTGCCTAAAAATTTCATAGGTTTCTAGTTATAAGCTCTTTTTAGGTGAGCCTTTGCCATATCTTTCATAACCAATTCCATTACTAGTTACAGTAGGCATCTTAGTGGTTAGGACATAGATTGCATTCAGACATACACAACCTGGTTTGGATTCTGGCAGTATCACGTATTAGGAGAGTGATCATGGGTAGATTCACCTCTTTGAGCCTCAGTTTCCTCAAATGAGGCTAATTTTCCTTTAAAATGAGGCTAATAATAGTACCCACCTCATAGGATTGTTGGGGTGGTTCATTGAGATAATATATGTAAAGCACTTGAGCACAAAGTGAGACACTCAGAACATGAAGAGCTCAACACATGATTGCGAGTTATTATTTGCCTGCTCTGTTCCAGTCATCATGCTGGCCCCTGGGGAGATGGAGATGGAAGAGGAATTCACAATCATTGGAGTCAGGAGACACTGAAATGAGTAAATACAGCTTCTTTACAATGTGCTGCAGGGCTATGGGTGATGCACTAGTTCTTTTTGCATAGGTAATCTGGGAAAACTGCTTCGAGGTGGTGACAGATGAATAGCATATTGTGCAGGGGGCTCAGTGGTTGGCTTGCAGATGGCATGTGGTAAATTTTTGGAGACTGGATTGTGCACATTGGCCATAGACCCAGGGATACTGTGTAGCTGGTATCCATATACATGTGGTATCATGTATTTTTTCATTTTTCTCCTATGTATATTTCCATATGGTATAGCATGTAAGTCTCACCCATGTTGCATTTGTACTTGGCCCAAATTTGTACCTGTTGTTCCTCATAATTCCACCATAGCTTGTGTTTAATCCTTGATCGAATTGTTACTAATATTTCATCTTATTAAAAGACTCTTAAGTCCTTGGGGGCAGGAAGTGTTCACTCAGAGAGTACGCAGCATGTAGTAGGTCCTTGGTAATGTTTGATGAATGGATGAACTTCTTTGACTGCTGACCCCACTGCTGGCTATGGTATCTTGAGTGAGTATGTTAACCCCTCAGAGCTCTATCTGTCAGGTGGGTTGGCGTATCTCCCAGGGGATTGTGAGGACTAAGTGAGGTGATGCCCAGTACCCGATCAGTAATAAGCGTGCATTAAACAGTGGTGACCATCGATATCACTCTGTTCTGACTGGCATGCCTCTGAGTCCAGGAGCTTTCCATAGACTGCATGGCACGGTGAAGCCTAGGGCCGTTTGCTGCACCTGCTGGCAGAGGAGAGGTTTCTGAACTCTTTCCTAATGCTGGGATGAGACCTGTCAGGTAATAAGGAGTTTATACTGAACATGACTGAAGGTGCCTTTTGGAACCTAGATGGCCCCTTGCACTGCTCCCTGTCCTCCCACCCACCCTTGATTGCTCCGTGAGTGTTCAGGGGTTTTACTGACTCGGGGAGGGACCACACATGAGTCCCCTCCTCTCCTCCTGCCTTCTGAGCTTCACTGTGAAATGGAAGCTATTTAAGGCTTCTCTCCCGTCAGTTACCAGGTGGAGAGGAGTCACAGAGAAGGTGACTCCCATCTGGGGCTCAGTGTATCTAAATATAAAACTCTGGGGAAAAAATGCTTCTCTGGATATAGAAACTGCAGACCCTAGGAGGCCTCTGGGGCCACAAACTATGATTTAGAAGAAAGATAACTTAGCATTTTTAAGGTTTTGGAGAGGAAAAAAAAGATTAAATTTAAGCTATAAGTGTTTTTACATGTTCAGACCCACCAAGTGAAGCTTATTGGTGGTTTCGTGGGAACTTCCAGGAAGTCATCCATAAATTCTATTCCCTTATTTTTTCATTCACCTCGTCAGCAGCTGTTTGGTGAATGCTCCCTGAGCCTGAGATTTGCTAATAAATGGTAAGTGAGGATTAAAGGTCAGTTTTAGTCCTTGCTGCCTCTCTGGACTTGTTCTGAGGGTGTTGAAGGACTGCTAGCTTGGAAAGACTTTGGCAGTGAAGAGAAATACGGCCAGAGAAGGCACATGGTCTTTGATGAGTAAATCGTCCCCAGAGCTCTGAGAACAGTTCCATGAAGCAGGTCACATGCAACTCTTGAAGTCCGAGTGATTAGGTGTCCAACATGCTCTGGCCCCAGCCAGGGAGATTGTCCCATACTCTGGATGCATTCCAGCAGTCCTGACAGGCAGATTTTACAGGGCTTCCAGTGGCCTTGGAGATTCCTCTTTGCTGCATTTCTGGTGCTTCTCATCTGTGTCCCATTCTTAGAACTCAAGACCTGCCCAACTCAGCCAGGTTTTGCCAGGTTGGCAGGCCCAAGGCTGCCTTTGTGGTGGACTTTAATGGCCGAGAAAGTCCTGCTGGGTACTGATCACATCTAGGTCTGGAGCAAGAAGCAGGCAAGCCAGGGACTCAGTACAGTAGGAAGACACCTCTGCTGCTGCAGCCACTGCTGCCACTGCGCGTGTGCATGCGTGCACATACACACACGCGCACGCACACACACACACACACACAAAGAGGCTCAGCACGCAGTAAGTGTTCAGTAAATATTTGTGAAATGAATGAATAAATACTTTGATGGAAGGAATCCATAGTATAGTGTGGGTTCAAAGGGAATTTAAGGAAAGCTTCCATGAGGAAGTAGCATTTAAATTGAGATATGAAAAAGAGGTCCTGATTGCGGGAAAGACTGAGGGCAGAAGAAGAGGGCGTCAGAGGATAGATGGCTGGATGGCGTCACGGATGCAATGGACAGGAACTTGGGCAAACTTTGAAAGTTGGTGAGGGACAACGAGGCCTGCCATGCTACAGTCCATGGGGTCACAAAGAGTCAGGCACAGCTGGGCAGCTGAACAACAATATGGAAAAGAGGAAGGCATAGCCAG
Organism: Raphicerus campestris; assembly: GCA_006410735.1. Taxonomy (NCBI): domain Eukaryota; kingdom Metazoa; phylum Chordata; class Mammalia; order Artiodactyla; family Bovidae; genus Raphicerus; species Raphicerus campestris. Next base: position 280,793 of record SJYW01009584.1, on the reverse strand, counting down.
GCCAAGTGGGAAAGGATGAGAGTTCTTGGCAAAGGCTGAGGTGCTAGAGTTCAGCCACAGTGCCCCTGGGGTGCTAGCAAATGCTGCTGAGGGGGTAAACTGAGGCCAGATGTTCAAAAACCTAGGCTTGGTGGCAGATAAACTAAACAGAAACAGTATTTGAGTTTTAATGGGTGATGACTTTTATACGCTCCTTCCTTTTTTTTTTTTTTTTTTTTGCCTAGTGAAGTTTAATTGTCCTTAAAATGAAGAAATAGCCATAGTGGGGATTTAACCCATGGTGCTTGAAAAATTTATAAGATGGTCATTTTTGCACCCAAGAACTTTGGAGCTCCATGATCTAGGGTTGGGATTCCCAGTCCTGTGCTTTACAGGGCAAGTTCCTNGCCATAGTGGGGATTTAACCCATGGTGCTTGAAAAATTTATAAGATGGTCATTTTTGCACCCAAGAACTTTGGAGCTCCATGATCTAGGGTTGGGATTCCCAGTCCTGTGCTTTACAGGGCAAGTTCCTTGTCTCAGAAGAGCACAGTGCCCACCTCACAGCATCAAATGAGACGACCCACATAGGGCAGGGTTACTTTGCTTGCCTGTGAACCTGTCTGTCCCTCCAAGCCCTTCTGAGGTAGAGATCTAGCCTGAGTCACTGGCGGCGCGGTGCCCAACAATGCTAGGCACACTAGGTGCTCAGTAAAACGGCTCGGTGGTAAAGAATCAGCCTACAAGGCGGGAGACAGGGGAGATGTAGGTTCGATCCCTGGGTTGGGAAGATCCTCTGGAGAAGGAAATGGCAACCCACTCCAGTATTCTTGCCTGAAAAGTCCCATGAACAAAGGAGCCTGGTGTGCTACAGTCCAGAGAGTCGCAAAGAGTTAGATAAAACTGAGTGACTTGAGNCTCTTTCAGAATTTTCCACAGTTTATTGTGATCCACCCTGTCAAAGGCTTTGGCATAGTCAATAAAGCAGAAATAGATGTTTTTCTGGAACTCTCTTGTTTGTGTCAAATACCAACTTTATCCTCCGAGCTTTACCCTATGGCCTGGGAAATGCCAAGGAGCTAGGAGTTCTCGCCCTTGAGCCTCCAAGACGAACGCGGCAGCCTGGGAGCAGCGCGGGGGCGGAGCCAGCTTTTCTGTCGGAGCACGTAGGCCCGCGCACCGCGCCTTTAAGGCGCCCAGCAGAGGCGGCCCTGGAGCTGAGAGCGGGTGCGGGCGGGAGCGTGAGCGCTGCAGCCGGACCTGAGCTGGGGNGCCTGGGAGCAGCGCGGGGGCGGAGCCAGCTTTTCTGTCGGAGCACGTAGGCCCGCGCACCGCGCCTTTAAGGCGCCCAGCAGAGGCGGCCCTGGAGCTGAGAGCGGGTGCGGGCGGGAGCGTGAGCGCTGCAGCCGGACCTGAGCTGGGGGCCAGGACCGAGGACAGGTTTCTGGATAGCGCAGGGGTTCCAGACGGCTGAGGTCAGGTGAGGTGAGGGCCGGTCGGGGTGGGAGGCGGGGGTGGGGTGGGGTGGTGGTGGTGCGCATTTAGGAGGGAACATCCCCGGGCTCCCCTAATGGCCCCATGACCTACCCTACACTTCCGAGTCCGGACTGTCTGACCTCTCTCCAGAGGGCACGATGAGAAGAAGGGTTGGAGACCGGTACCTCCCTTTTTCCTCCGTTTCCCCGCTCCAGCCCCAGCCCCTGCACTCTCCCTTCCAGCGCTTGGATGGATAGGTTTCACATTCCTGGATCCCTGGTCCCTACTTCCCCGGGGCCGGGCTGCCTGCTGCCCTAAGCACCCGGACAAGGTGAGGACTGGTCGGGGACCTGCACGCTTTCTATTCGGCCTCCCCGCTGCTTGCACCAGCCCCTAGGCGCCCCCTCCCCAGGTACCTCGATGGTTTGGAGGCTCTTGCACCCGCGTTCCTCCCACTTTCTGGGGAAGGGGTACAGCTCAGCTGCCCTGGCAGCTGCTGTCATCTGCCTCCATCCTGCCCCAGACATGTGCACCCCTCAAGACCTTTCCCAATCATAACTTACCTCCAAAAGCCTTTCAACTCTTTTTCCATCCTGCCTCAGTTTCTTTGCATCCTCTCCTCCGCTCAACCGGCCAGTCAGGTTGCTGGTCCAACCACCTCGACTGCAACGCCCGGCAACCCCAGCGTCCACAGGGCTTCTTGGCAGTTGGAAACGCGGATTGTGTAACGCTGGCTGCGGGGCAGCTCGTGCGGGTTGTGCACCCCTGCACCCGCAGAGGAGTAGAGGAGGCCAAGCTGAGGGAGGGAGGAAGAGGTTGTAGACTGAAAGGCTGTGCCCGCAGGCCACTGTATGAATCCTTTTCTGTGCCCGCGGACTGAGTGGTTAAGAGAAGATCTCACCTCTCACCGGCCCTGAAATCCCTAATGGCAGACTCCACCTGGCTGGAGTTAAAAATAGCTTCTTATTAATAATAGCTGACATACCGTAGGCAAAAACAGGGTGTCAGTCCCTTTCCTAAGCACCTTTGAAAACCTTACCTGCCGAACTCCTACCGATGGCCCCTTATGAGGGAGTGCCTCCATTGTGCCCATTTCTTAGAGGAGAAATGAGAGGGATTCAGTGATGGGTCCCTCCCAAGACACTGAGTCACCTCAAAGCCCCCATTCTGAACCACTGGGCTTACTTTATTGTAACTAATAAATTTTTATCAACATTTTTTAATGTAGAAAGAAATTACAGATGTTAATAACCTGTGTCCCTAGCATAAATTAATTTTTCTAAAATTAGGTTTTCAGACCAGCAAGGGATCCTTGGTACTCTCTTTAAGAATATTGATGTCCATAGAGGAGAAAGGACTTGCATAAGTCCACAAAGCCTGAAAGTGCCAGGACTGGGGTGCAAAACAGGTCCTGGGGTGGTTAATTGGTACTTGCTGGGTTCTCTGATGGCTGCCTCAGCCCTTCAGTCTGGGATCTTGGAGACCCTGCCCACCTCCCCTTCTGCATCGTGATGTCCTTCCTTTTCTGCTTCCTTTGCTCTAACCCAAGCTAGTGAACACACATTCTACTCTCTGCTGCCTTTCTTTAGGCTGTCACCTGCTCTGGGAACGCTCTTCATGGAATCTCTAATGTCTAAATTGTCAAAAGTTCAGAAATAAAACCAAACCAAGAAATTACCAGAGTAGTAATTAGTAAAAATTTATTGTGCACACTCCAAAAAGACAAAACCAGGAGCGTTAAAACCAAAACAGTGGAACGAGGCTCAGGGATAAACTGTTTTAAAGCAGCTTCAGTTCAGTTCAGTCTCTCAGTCGTGTCTGACTCTTTGCGACCCCATGAACTGCAGCACGCCAGGCCTCCCTGTCCATCATCAACTCCTGGAGTTACCCAAACTCATGTCCATTGAGTCGGTGATGCCATCTAACCATCTCATCCCCTGTCGTCCCCTTCTCCTGCCTTCAGTCTTTCCCAACATCAGAGTCTTTTCAAATGAGTCAGCTCTTCGCATCAGGTGGCCAAAGTATTGGAGTTTCAGCTTCAACATTAGTCTTTCCAATGAACACCTAGGACTCTTGGTGGTGAACACCAAGGATCTCCTTGAGGATGGACTGGTTGGAACTTCTTGCCGTCCAAGGGACTCTCAAGAGTCTTCTCCAGCACCACAGTTCAAAAGCATCAATTCTTCGGCACTCAGCTTTCTTCATAGTCCAACTATCACATCCATACATGACTACCGGAAAAACCATAGCCTTGACTAGATGGACCTTTGTTGACAAAGTAATGTCTCTGCTTTTTAATATGGTGTCTAGATTGGTCATAACTTTCCTTCCAAGGAGTAAGCATCTTTTAATTTCATGGCTGTAATCACCATCTGCAGTAAAGCAGCTTATATAGTGAGAAAGAAGTAGTGGTTTATTCTTTATAGTAGTTGGTTATTATATTAGAATTTTCTTAAATAATAGGGAATTAGTCAATAGTTACCTCATATCAACCTTGGGAAACAGTTCAGGTTTTGCGTTTGATTTCTAGGGACATGAGCAAGAACTGACATAAGTGAGTCTTCCAAAATAAGTTAACTTAAGCTTTGTATGGCTACATTAGTATCAGTTGCTCAGGGAATCTTCAAGGCTGGTCTCCATTTGTTTTTGATTTAACAAAACACTACCTACCCCTTAGGGTCTACCTTGTCTGTCCCCTTGAAAACATTCCCCTGATTTCTCCCTCCTCCCAACTAAAGTCTCTGTAGCTGGGATCCTGCCACCTTCTACTCGCATAATGGTGTTTGGCAAGTTCTGCAGCACACATCTGCCTTGTCCTCTTGGGTGCAGTCGTGCTGTTCGGATTCCTAGTGTTCCCCAAGACTCCTCTTCCCACCTGCCTCGGGAAGCCCCAGGACAGAGAGAGAGGTCCATGGGGGATGGAGTGGTTTCTGAAGTAAGGATAAGCTCAGAATTTCTGAAGCCGGCAGCCCCAAACTCCATTGAGCTGCAACTGATCACAGGGAGAATCGCTCAGTGAGGTACTGAATATGATAACTACATGTTTGTTCATAACCCTGAGGGGTCCCACTGGAAAAATCAGACTCAGGTCCCACTTCTACCACTGGGTAGCTTTGTGGCTGTGGGCCAGTTACCCAGCCTCTTTGAGCCCCAGCTCCTGGTAATAATACCTGCTTTAGAAGGCAGTGGTGAGATTTAGATAAAGCACAGGGCCCAGCACATGATAAGCACTCAGTAAGTACCTATTAGTATGGAGAGTGGCCACTACTTTGAATTATTGGAGAATTATTAATTCATTACTATATGGCTCATACTAATTTTGCTTAGTGATGGGTCAGGGGAATTCAGGCCAAGAAGAGATAAGCAATTTTTGTGCTCGGAAAGGCCTGCCTGTGAGAATGTCTTCAACTGCATATCATTCATTGCCTTTACAATGCAATAGATTTGCCTATTTTTTTAGTTTTAAAAATTTATGACCTTCTAGCTCTGTGAGAATCTGTGTTACCTAGAATGAATGTGTGAATGTGATTTGTGCAGTTGAAAGTGATTATGAAACTTAATGATAGGAGGGAATTAAAAAAAACTTAGAGATGACCTTGGTTTTGCAGTGTGTGTGGTTGGTTCAGGACTATCTTGGGGTCAGAGGTTCGATTCAAAGGTTACCTGGGTTTGGAGGAAAAGAAAGCAAACGAATGCTATATCCTAGTAGGCTAGTAAAGTGCTGAGACTGTGGAAATCCACTTCCATGTGCCATATGCTTTTCCAATTCCTGGTTATTCTGACACCTAGATCAGTCATTACAGTGGTGGTGAGTGTTCAAAAGAAGAGGCCAGGAATGTCACCTTCAAAGCTCATATTTGAAATTTGATGGGAAGCTAGTTCTGCAAATTAAAAAAAATTTTTATTTAAAAATTTCTCCTAAATTGATTCTTTACTGGAACATGTTAGGATTCCATTTGATAATTTAAGGACTGTCGAGTTTAGATGTTGTAAGACATAAAGTCAGCACAATATTGTAGAGCCATTATCCACCCCCCCCCGCCCCCCAAAAGACAAAGTTTTGTAAGTTTCACAGTTGTATGAAATTTAGCAGCTGTAGAGCTTTTCTTTATTTCTATGACCCTGCAGGGATGTAAGTTCTTTTTATACTGTTCTTTACAATTAGACAGTAAAGCGTCTGCCTGCAGTGCAGGAGACCTGAGTTCGATCCTGGATTGGGAAGATCCCCTGGAGAAGGAAATGGCAACCCACTCCAGTACTCTTGACTGGAAAATGCCATGGACTGAGGAGCCTGGTAGACTATAGTCCATGGGGTCGCAGAGTGGGACACGACTGAGTGAGTTCACTTTCTTTCTAGCCACATATGGCTATTAAAGTTAAATTAATTCAAATTAAATAAAATGTACAATTCTGTTCTAAAGTCACACTAGCCACATTTCAAGTGCTCATGTGCCATGTGGCCAGCAGCTACCATATTAGGCAGAGCAAACAGAGAACATTTCTTTGTACACGGAAAGNTAGCCACATTTCAAGTGCTCATGTGCCATGTGGCCAGCAGCTACCATATTAGGCAGAGCAAACAGAGAACATTTCTTTGTACACAGAAAGTGCTGTGGAAGGGACTTCCCTGGTGGTCCAGTGATTGTGCTTCCTATGTAGGGGGCCCTCGTTCCAGTTAAGATCCCACTTGCCGCATGGTGTGGCCAAAAAAAAAAAAAGAAAAATAGTCCTATAGGATAGCACTCTTTAGATCCATAAGGCTATGGGAAAGTCACGTGATTATGGAGTTAAATTCCCTTCTTTCTGGCAAGTCATCTGCAGGCCAAGTAATTGAGTGTGCAGAGAATGTTTTTTGTTAAGAATGAAGATGTTAACAAATCTCCTTAGCCTCATTTTGGCTAAATGGCTTGCTGGCTTTTAACAATGCCAGATTCAAAGGATGGGGGAGAAGGGAGAATCAAACAAAATGTCTCTGGGCAGTGCATCTGGCTGCCGTTAGAACCTTCTCTGACCTCTGCCCCAGTCAAGCTGAATCTGAATCTCTGAAGGTGGGGCCAGGAATTCCAGGAATCTGTTTTTGTTTCCTTTTTTTAAGCTCCCTGGGGGTATTGTGCAGCCAAGGTTGAAAACCTGGCAAGGTTCAGTTCAGTTCAGTCGGTCCTGTCCGACTCTGCGACCCCATGATTCGCAGCTCGCCAGGACTCCCTGTTTATTACCATCTCTCGGAGTTCACTCAGATTCATGTCCATCGAGTCCGTGATGGCATGCGGCCATCTCATCCTCGGTCATCCCCTTCTCCTCCTGCACCCAATCCCTCCCAGCATCAGAGTCTTTTCCAATGAGCCAAACTCTTCACATAAGGTGGCCAAAGTACTGGAGTTTCAGCTTTAGCATCATTATTTCCAGAGAAATCCCAGGGTTGATCTCCTTCAGAATGGACTGGTTGGAACTCCTTGCAGTCCAAGGGACTCTCAAGAGTNAGGAGTTCATCAGGCGGGCGGGACAGGGGAGCACTTGCCCCACACGAAGTGGGCAGCATGAGAAAGACGAGGCCTGAGGCACTGTGGGTGCAAACAGAGATGTGAGGCCAGAAAGTTGAGTTGGGATCATAAGGGTGGTCAGCATTTACACTAGACAAGAGACCCTAGTCCCTGGTGTGGACTACGAAGATTCTTCTGGCAGCTGGTAACAACTGAATGGGGTATGACAGAGCAGCCTTCACAGAAATGGGGGCAAGGAGAGATGAGGACCCAGGCCTGGGTGGGTAGCTGAGGGAACTGGGATCTGACTCATGAACTCTCAGATCTGGTGGGAGTGTTTCCTCCCTTGAGTCATTCCTAGTAAATGTTAAGACAAAGGAATTGGTTGTAAGGGGCTTTCAGGGGTGTAACCCCCATAAAACTGTGCTGTTCAACACGTTAGCTGTTATTCATATGTGACTCTCAAGGATTTAATGATGTGATGGACGTGACTGAAGGACTGAATTTTGAATTTTGTTTACTTAATTTGAATGTAAATAGCCACATATAAACAGTGCATTTTGTCTAGACTCAGATGAGTTGGCTTTGGCGCTGACACCTCCTGGCCATCACGTGACAGGAGTGATGAGCAAGGAGGAAGAGTAAAAGATACATCAGTCTGGGAGGCCAGACTGGTGGGGGACACCATCGGCGGAAGTCAGCAAGTCAGGAGAAGAAGAGATGCCCCTGAGACACTGTAGGACTTTTGCATTGTGGAGATAGTCAAGCAGGCTTTTGGAAAAGTCTAGAAGGAGATTCTAGCAAGAAATATTGACTTTTTGCATTTCCTGGTAGTAGTGGAGGGTGTAGATATGGTGAGTTCTTCAAGGAAGANGACCAGACTGGTGGGGGACACCGTCGGCAGAAGTCAGCAAGTCAGGAGAAGAAGAGATGCTCCTGAGACACTGTAGGACTTTTGCATTGTGGAGATAGTCAAGAAGGCTTTTGGAAAAGTCTAGAAGGAGATTCTAGCAAGAAATGTTGACTTTTTGCATTTCCTGGTAGTAGTGGAGGGTGTAGATATGGTGAGTTCTTCAAGGAAGACAATGAAGAGTGTATCGTGGGAGTACTCAGTATGGAGAGTAAGGAGAGTGTCATGGAAATATCCAGGGGAGAGAGGGAGCAGAGAATTTTAGGTGTGCTCATAGCCATGGCTTGTTTATACATCAGGGCTGTCAGGGCTGCAGAGCACAGAGGAAGAGTGGGCTTAGCCAGAGTGAAGGGGAGAGGAGGCCAGGAGGAGAAAGGTGAACATCTCATGGCAGTAATCCTGGGGTCACGCCATGCTTTCAGTGATGGACTGGACAAGCTTAACTGCTTCCTTGGAATGTTCAGTGTGGTTTTCCTCCTTAGTGGAGAAGATAGCTATGACAAGGAGTATGAACTGCTTGTGTCTCTAATTATTTTCTCTCTTCAGTCCTGGGACTTCCACACAAGAGAGTCTTGGTGCCTTTGTGTTTTTTTTTTTAGCTGTTGATCATTACTGATAGTTTCGAGAAACTGGTTTATCTTTACAAGAGTCTAGTTTCAGAAATTAGTGTTGGGTAGATGCAATAATGTTTAATAGCTGGGATTTTATACTCAGATTTCAAGAGTATATTCTTCGGAAAGAATTTTCATATTGCAGAATTTTAAAAAAATTATAAGCAGCACTGGTTAGTTTTTTAGACACCAGCAAGAATAAGGTGATAACTTGTTAACTTGTAAAGTTAGCATGTTACTTGCTCTCAAAATACTTCTGGAGAAGTACAAAGCATGTGGAAGGGGACAGTGAACTCCGTGCCTTTTGTGTAACTGATGCACGATAAATACCTGCTTACTAAGAGCTGAGAGAAGGCAGAGAACCAGACACACCTACAGGACTGGACTGAAATGCAGCCCGTGCCAAGCACCAGTCAGGTGACCCTGGGAGCCCTTGTTAACTTCTTTAGTCTTTATTCCTCCATGTGAAGGTGGGAGGAGTGCTTGCTGCTCCCAGCACTGTGGGGGCAAAGTGAGAGGCTGTCTGTGAACCGTCTGCACAGTGCCTGGTGTGCGATGGTCACTCAGGACCGGAGGCTGCTGCTCCTCTGTCCTTGGCTGCGGTGGGCCTGGCCATGGTCATTATTTTTGCTATTTTGTTGTTGCTCAATCGCTCAGTCATGTTCCAACTCTTTGTNGCGCCTGGAGTGCGATGGTCACTCAGGACCAGAGGCTGCTGCTCCTCTGTCCTTGGCTGCGGTGGGCCTGGCCATGGTCATTATTTTTGCTATTTTGTTGTTGCTCAATCGCTCAGTCATGTTCCAACTCTTTGTGACCCCATGGACTGCAGCACATCAGGCTTCCCTGTCCATCACCAACTCCCAGAGCTTGCTCAGACTCACATCCATTGAGTTGGTGATGCCATCCAACCATGTCATCCTCTTTCAGGGGACTTCTCTTCCTGCCGCCAATCTTTCCCAGCATCAGGGTCTTTTCCAATGAGTCAGTGCTTCGCATCTCACCAGATGCGAAAGTATTTTTGCTATAGTTTTTACAAAATAATCCTCTTTTTGAAGAGACCAGGACATTAGTTTGTCAAGTCTGATGGACTATGAGTAAATGTCTAGGAAAAGGCAAGATTCTGTGAAAGTGTTTCATATTCTGTTTGGAATTTTGCTTTATATCTTAAGCTTTAACGTCTCAGAACTCAGAAGGACGGGTTTTAAAGGTCAGTGAGTATGTTAAAAGACAACTGTGACGCATTACACCTGACCTCTCACCCCAGACTAAACTTGGGAACCCGAGTCTTACTGAGTCTGATTAATCTTTGTCCCTGCTTTCAGAGATAAAGGCCCCACATGCATAGCTTAGATGATACCAGGGGAAGGTGATGTGGCAAGCTCGGGTCTCTGGGTGAGAGTGTGTTACCCTCCCTCATGCCATAAAGATGGGCTCTCCTTCCCGACGTCCCTCATTTCAGACTGTGCTGCAGAGCTGCTAAAGTCACTGTCTTTAAGTGTTGGGAGCCTCACCTGATGCACCAGATATGTAAAATGGGTGCATTTTTCTTTCTCAATCTATTCAAGCATTATCAAACACTCAAATATTACCAAGCACCAAGTATTAATATTTCCCAGATACTGTTTTAGGTTCCAGGGAAAATGTAACAGGGAACAAGATTCTCCTGCTAGGCAAACCAGATCCTAGTCTTCAGTTACCTGGCATAATTTCAGAAGTGTTTTCAGTCGCCAGAGTAGGAAAAGACAGCAAAACTGTTTAGGATGAATGTTCTCATTATTAGATGAGGAAACCAAGGTCTCACAGTCAGTGTGTGGAAGGGCCAGCCTGAGTGCCCCGCCCCCAACCTGTCCATCACTCTCATCCTCCCTGGCAACCATTCGTCTGTCACCACCAAGATGTTCACCAGATCCATGTATCACCTCGTTGGCATTTTTCTTTAAATTAGTTCCTCCTTTTAAATTAATTTGCATCACTACCATAAATTGAAAATATTCATAAAAATCAACACAAAGAAACAGTGTTATTAAATAGCTAGGTACTGTTCCCTGCAGGAGGCTCAGGGGTTAGATAGCTATTTAATAACCACCCTCAGAGTTTCTTTTTGACCTAAGCAAGGTGGGAAAAGAACTGAAAACAAAGATGACTTTCTCAGGTTGTATGGGAGTGTCGCCTGGTATCAGATAGCCTGAGCGCTCTGCTGTCTGAAGTCATCTTGCGAGTGTCTGCTGTGTGGGCCCTGCACTTAGCGATGCCCCATGTTCTACCCATTAGTTGATGTTCAGTCATTGGTGATTCCAGGCTCATAAGGCTTCAGTTTTTCTGTGCCCAACTTCCCCCTTAGGCACATAGAGCTTCCTGTGAACAAACCCCAGCAGGGTGGGCAGCTGCCTTTATTTTTGCTATTTAATTTTTTTTCTAGACAGCTACCTTTTTAAAGACAAATCCTTTGTCAGATGAAGGATGTCATAGAGGTAGGAATAATAGCCAGACCTGTATAGACACCTCAGAAAACATTAGTGTCTTCACTCAGGGCCTGGCTGTATTTGACCTCATCAGGGAAAGTGTGCAGGATTCTCTGTAACAAGTCTAAGACTTGCTCAATTGATGCTGCTCTGCAAAATCTCCTTAGCAAAGACTTTATTCTACCATTGAATGCAGAATGGAGCCAGATCTAACCTTCCCCCACACTGACTGTGACATCCTTAGCAGGCACTGATGAATGCCATGAGGTTTGTTTGTTTTTATTAATGAGGTTTCTTTTTGATGATCATGCCTTCAAGTTGGGGCTCCCATCTCCAGTGTCAGAGTTGGTGACATAATATGGCTTGGGGCATAAAATGTTCTGATTCCTAGTCTAAAAGAGCATCATGTAATTAACTTCCTGCGGCTCAGGAATCAGAATTCACGGTGACCCTCAGCATTCTTATGTGATGAAGAAAAGTCCTCTTGAATCTGACAGCCCCCATCTTCATCACCTGTTTTGTGACCCACAGTCTTCAAACAGATCTGTAAAATTCCCTTCACTCTGCCATGAATTTGTTTACCCCTTGACAGTGAGGCCTTTTTAGCATCATAAACTGTACCCAGCATTAAATAGGTGACTCCTCTTGGGAGTTTTGTAATTATTGAAAGAGGAAATAGTCAACATCATTGGGGATGGCTGTCCCTAAAACAAACAGGATTGAACCCACTTTGTAACTTTGACTCTTATTAATTCATTTGTACCTTATTTGAGTCCTGTGCTATTCTAGGCACTGAGAACACCCATGTAGCATTATTCCTATCCTCAAGGAGCTCTGGTTCTAGGAAGAGAACGAGGCCAGTGGGTGATATAGGTGGGCTGGAAAAAAGCTGTTTACAGTGACTGAGAAACTGAGGGAAGAGCTGAATCAGAAACACAGACGGTGCTCGTTCCCCTGAGAGGGCAGCAGCTTGCATTGCAGTGGACTCAGGGCTGGGCCCAGATAGAGTGTGTGTGGGGCTGAAAGGGCCATCTGCAGATGCCCCTGCCTCCCACTCTGGGCTAAGGAGCGTGCTTCACCAAGCCTCTCACAAGAGACCGAACATCTAAATGGAGACATCACATCCTCATGAAGAAATTTGCAGCGATGAATGTGTTTATTTAACAGCAAAGATGTTGCAAAATCTAAGGAAAGGCCATTTGAAGGAAAAAAAAAAAATGATCAGAGAGTGTGGAGTTAGGAGCAAACAGAGCGGGTCCCAGTCAGTAATCTGTTACTCAGCCTCTCTGTGCCTTTGTTGCCTCAGCCTTTTCAGCTCAGTTCAGGTCTGTCGCTCAGTCATGTCTGACTCTTTGCAACCCCATGAACTGCAGCACGCCAGGCCTCCCTGTCCATCACCAACTCCTGGAGTTTACCCAAACTCATATCCGTCGAGTTGGTGATGCCATCCAGCCGTCTCATCCTCTGTTGTCTCCTTCTCCTCCTGCCCCCAATCCCTCCCAGCATCAGAGTCTTTTCCAATCAGTCAACTCTTCACATGAGGTAGCCAAAGTTTTGGAGTTTTAGCTTTAACATCAGTCCTTCCAATGAACACCCAGGACTGATTTCCCTTAGGATGGACTGGTTAGATCTCCTTGCAGTCCAAGGGACTCTCAAGAGTCTTCTCCAACACCACAGTTCAAAAGCATCCATTCTTCGGTGCTCAGCTTTCTTCACAGTCCAACTCTCACATCCATACATGACCACAGGAAAAACCCATACCTTGACTAGACGGACCTTTGTTGGCAAAGTAATGTCTCTGCTTTTTAATATGCTGTCTAGGCTGGTCATAAGTTTCCTTCCAAGGAGTAGATGCTTCCAAGGGGCATCTTTTAATTTCATGGCTGCAGTCACCATGTGCAGTGATTTTTAATAGTGGGTAAAGCTCTCACCATGCCTGTTTGATGAGGTTGGTATACTGTGTCAAGGGTTAGCATATTACAATCTGAAGCCTGTTTTTCACAATAAAATCTTACTGAGATATGGTCACACCCATTCATTTCATGTTGTGCGGCTGCTGTCTCACTGTAAAGGCAGCTTGAGTAATTATGACAGAGACCTATGACCCATAACACTGAACTAGGTATCATCTGCCTTTTACAGAAGAAGTTGGCTGACCCCCACACTCAGTGGTCTTGAGGTCATACTGTGCCATCGTGAAGTCATTATACAATTGAAGTACACATCAGTTGATAGAGGTGTACGGGACAGAGCTCTCTGTTTCACAGGAGATAGAAAGAAGACCATGATTTGCTAGATGTGTGCTTTTTCTGGAAGAGTCCTTTTTATGTTAGTGAGATGCACACTTAGCACAGGTGACTGAGTCCTCAGGTGACAAAGGGCCACACCTGACCAGCAGATCATAGCAGGCGTTGTCTTCTCTATTGGGGAGGATGATGGAACTTGAAATACTTCTAAAATTCTATGGAAAACAAACCATGTTGTTCATGAGACAGAACTGGGTGGGGACCTCTAATTGAGAGGTGACTTCTAGAACCCAGAGAAATGGGTCCGGCCCCAGTCTGGGTGCTGGGGATACAATCCCTGCCCTCCTGGGGCTCCCATTCTGGCCTGTACACGTGTCCTCCAAGTCTGGGAGGACATCAGAAGGTGCCCTGGAAGCGCAGATGTTGGCGTGTTCCCTCCTAAATTTTTATTGTGTGTTCCTTATTTTTGAATAGCCCATATATGAATAGGGCTTCCCTGGTGGCTCAGACAGTAAAAAAATCTGCATGCAGTGCAGGAGACCCAGGTTTGATCCCTGGGTTGGGAAGATCCCCTGGAGAAAGTATTGGCACCCCACTCCAGTAATCTTGCCTGAAGAATCCCGTGGACAGAGGAGCTTGGCGGGCACAGTCCATGGGGTCACAAAGAGTCGGACACAGCTGAGCAACTAACACTTCACTTCAGGCATGTACATGATAAATAACCAAAAGATTTTAGAAGGTAGACTGTGAAAAACAAGTTTCCCTCTATCCCTGACTCCCAGCTGCCTGATTCCCCACCTCAGATGCAACCGCTATTACTGGTTTCATATATGCCTTCCAGTGATATTCTATGTATAGATAGGCGTTCGTGTGCACGTGTGTTATTTTTATTTTTATTTTCCTCTCTCTGTGTCTTTCAGGTCTTCTGTCCTTCTCTAACTTTTAATTTTTAAAAATTGCAAACCTATTAGGAAAGTTGAAGGTTACAGTTGGGTTCACCAGTACATTTCACCACCTTTACTTTATTTCTCCCTTCTCTACACACACATACACACACACACACACACACACACACACACACACACACACACACACACACACACACACACACATACACAAACACATATATACATTTTTTTCTTCCTCAACTTTTAAAAGTGAGTAGCAGATATTACTGTCTTTTATCCCTTAATATTTTCTTCAGCAAATGTTATGAACAAGGATGTTTTCTTACATATAATCATAACCACAACTTCATCACTGCTGTCACTGATCTAATAATATTGTCTAATAACCAGTCCTTACTCCAATTTCCCCAATTGTTCTTATAATTTCCTCTATAGCTTAAAAAATTATCCAGGATCATCTCAAGGATTCCTCATTACCTACACTTTTTTCCTCCTGATGCTTACCTTCATTCTGGGTCGTTCATTTCTCACTTCCACTTGGCTTCTTCACCGTGTCTCCTGAGACAGAGTTTCAGTACTCTCTCTCTTTTCAGCCCCTCTAGGTATAAGCCAGATCTAAAGAGCAGGATGGATCTTGACGTGGTTAACATGTTTGTGATCGCGGGCGGGACGCTGGCCCTTCCGATCCTGGCATTCGTAGCCTCATTTCTCCTGTGGCCTTCAGCCCTGATAAGAATCTATTACTGGTAAGTTCATTTTACAGTTCAAAATTTTCAGGGGTATCATGATCACACCACTTTCTTTGCTTTTGTGGTTGTGGCCGTTTGACATTTATCATGAAATATTCCAGACGTGGGGGCTTCCCAGGTGACGCTAATGGTAAGGACCCTCCCTACAATGCAGGAGACATAAGAGACGTGGGTTTGATCCTGGGTTGGAAAGATCCTCTGGAGGAGAAAATGACAGCCTACTCCAGTATTCTTGCCTGGAAAATCCCACAGACAGAGGAGCCTGACAGGCTACAATCTGTGGGGTCGCAGAGTTGGACATGACTGAGTGGCTGAGCACTCATTTCAACTTGCAGAAAAGTTGAAAGGTGTCCTTTTTGGAATGTTCGAATATTCCTGAAGAACTGGTACTGGTAGCTTCTCACCAGGTAAATTCTTCCAGGTTTCCAATGGTGTCTTTGCTTAGGAGACCACTCTCTCTCCCAAAGTCACTGATTCTGTGTGCATTTGTAGGAAGGCATTTGGTTTTTCTTGGTCATTGGATTCTGATCCAGTGATGTTTTGACAGGTACAGTGATAATCACTGAAAAGTGAGTTAGAAACACCAGAATCACGTACATGGCATGGGTAGGACAGAATGTTTTTTGATTTGTTTAAAAGTGTTCGTTAGTAAAGTGACAGGAAAAAAAGTTTCCAAAACTTCTGTCATTCGTAAGTCATTTTCATGCTTCTTGCCCTGTTTGCACACCACCTCTAGTTTTCTTCTGTGTTTTCTTTAGAGTGAATGACTTTNCAGTGATAATCACTGAAAAATGAGTTAGAAACACCAGAATCACGTACATGGCGTGGGTAGGACAGAATGTTTTTTGATTTGTCTGAAAGTGTTCGTTAGTAAAGTGACAGGAAAAAAAGTTTCCAAAACTTCTGTCATTCTTAAGTCATTTTCATGCTTCTTGCCCTGTTTGCACACCACCTCTAGTTTTCTTCTGTGTTTTCTTTAGAGTGAATGACTTTAAAACAAAATCTTACATTAATTTCTGAGTGACAAAAATATCACCACCTTTAGTGGAAAGCTTGCCATCCTTGCCACAAACAATAAATTAATATAAAAAGTAAAAATGAGCACAGGGCTTTACACTCTGTTCATGAATTCTNTTAAAACAAAGTCTTACATTAATTTCTGAGTGACATAAATATCACCACCTTTAGTGGAAAGCTTGCCATCCTTGCCACAAACAATAAATTAATATAAAAAGTAAAAACGAGCACAGGGCTTTACACTCTGTTCATGAATTCTACCCTAGATACCGTTGCCTGCCAAGGACTGACTCCTTTCTCTTTGTTACAAAAGCTGAGAGGTGTGAGAGTTGCAGAGCTTTTCTCCTTTGATGAAAGCAGGTTTATGGTTGAAAAGAAAAAGAATTTCTCACGACATGCTTCAGTAACTTTTCATGCCACATTCTATTTACCAGAGAAAATCACCCCTCACACGCCCGTGAATTCATCCCATTGATGACGGAAGTACTGAAATCGGCCTGGTCCCTCTCTGTGCCATAGGGAAGCGCATTGAGATTTAGCCAGGACTCCTGGAACATAGGACTACCTTCTGAGCCCCCAAGGAGGAATCAGGGAAACTGAGCTTGTGCCCTTTATCCGCCCTCCCTTCTGGCTCCCTTTTGTTTCATTAGAGTGTGGAATTTTCCGCCTGCCAGCCAGGCTCTGATCATTGAAAAGAAGCTAATTGAACAGAAGGGAGCTTTCATCTTTCACTCTCTCTTGTGGGGAGGTGATGACCCCTTTAGTGGGTCACCCAAGACCCACCTCTGTGTTGATGAAGCCAAGACTCTGGCTGCTTAGAGGCCATTGCCCTTGCAGCACTCCAGCACGGCAGGAGTGCTGGGGGGCCAAGACGCCTATGGGACCCCTGACATGGAGAGGCCAGAGTGGTGTGCCCCCCTCAGTCCTGCAGAGGCACCGTGGACCCACACACACAAATTCCATGTTTCTTAAGTCAAAGTGAAGCAGAAGGCGCAGCTCCACGATGTGTCCCATAACCGTGGATGTGGCTGCAAACAGAGGTGTGATTGTTCCACCCAAAGGCTGTTTCTCCCAACTACACATGGAAGCCAGCCTCTGTGCTGCACAGTCCCCCACCCCCAAGCTCCTCAGGCCATCATGGGAAAGCTTGATCTTTCAAGAGAAAATTAATGTCATTGCAAATAATTGACTTTTTTGAGTTAAGACTCAATGTGGTTTAAACTTCACTATTTTAAAGCGTACATTAATTGGTTTTAATATATTCACAGTATTGTGAATTGCCAGCATCTAATTGAGAACATTCTCATCTCCCCTCAAAAGAACCCCCATACCTGTTAAGAGGTACTCCGTGTTTTCTCTCTTCATCCCCTGGCAACTAGTAATCCGTCTCTCTGGATTTTCCTATTGGTGACATTTTTGTGTCTGGCTTCTTGCACTCTTCGAGGCTCACCCGTGCTGCAGCATATATCTGTACTTCGTTCATTGTGGTGAGTGGATAGGGGTCCATGGTATGGTTTATACCACATGTGATTCATCCAGATGCACATTTGTGTTGGTTCCACTTTTTGACTATTATGAAGAATGCCTCATCGCATAGAATTCACTTTTATTAACAAGTGAAGTTCAGTGAAGAGAAAGTCACTCAGTCGTGATCGACTCCTTGTGACCCCCATGGACTATACAGTCCATGGAATTCTCCAGGCCAGAATACTGGAGTGGGTAGCCTTTCCCTTCTCAAGGGGATCTTCCCAACCCAGGGATCAAACCCAGGTCTCCTGAAATGGAGGCAGATTCTATTAACAAGTAATACCACCGAAATTCAGAGAGGCCCCACAGAGAACACTCAGCCCTTTATTTCACCCCACAGATGCATGTGACTGTAAAGCCTGCCCCGGCCTGTCACTCCACTCAGAGCTGTAGCTGGAGGATGAACACAATGTTCTTTATTTCATGAACTCGGCCACACAGGCTAAGAAGAAACCGCAGTTGGCTGTTGGATGAAAATCCTGGAAATCCTTGCGGATTATGCCGGGTAGTGTTGTGGCATGGGGGCTGTGATTATAGTATTAGAACCTGTAATGCCACTGCAGAGAGCTGCCCAAATTCCTGTGAGTGGCTCCCCCAACCCCAGATAGACGCACAGCCTATTTCCTTCAAATCACCTCACCATGAGTGACGCTGACACAGTGGTTGTCATAGGATGAGCAGCTTTATGTCAGTCCCCATGTCCCTTAACCACAGCTGCTCCTCCAAAGGCCTTCAGTCGCTCAGCTGCCCGTGACGGCCGCCTGTAGGTTCCCCCTGCAGACCTGGCTTAGTTGGTTAATTTTCAGGATCGCGACATGAACAGGAACAGCAGGCAGCAGGGGTAGCTGCTGTTGCTGCTGNACTCCTCCAAAGGCCTTCAGTCGCTCAGCTGCCCGTGACGGCCGCCTGTAGGTTCCCCCTGCAGACCTGGCTTAGTTGGTTAATTTTCAGGATCGCGACATGAACAGGAACAGCAGGCAGCAGGGGTAGCTGCTATTGCTGCTGTGCTCAGTCGCTCAGTCGTGTCTGAGTCTTTGTGACCCCCTGGACTGTAGCCTGCCAGGCTCCTCTGCGTGTGATTCTCCAGGCAAGAATACTGTAGTGGGTTGCCATGCCCTCCTCCAGGGGATCTTCCTCACCCATGCATCGAACACAGTCTCCTGTGACTCCTTCAGTACAGGTGGAGTCTTTACCGCTGAGCCACCAGAGGAGCCCACAGAGGTAGCTGGGCATCCCAAAGACCCTGAGCCTCCCAGCCAAGCGAGCATGCGGGTGTGGGGAGGGCCTCTCAGGTTCCCTCTGTCCCTGGACTTCCCTCTGGGCCTCCTGAGCTCCTCAGGGCTCCGCAGCAGTGTCCCCAGTGGGCCACAGCCAGTCTTGGCAATAGCACTCTCTGGGTCTAAGTGTCCGTGAAGCATGGCCGGCACATTCCCACAGTGATGGGGACTGTGGTTGCTCCTGTAGGAAGCACCACGTGCTTGGCCGAGAGAGTCCACAGAGAGCCATGCTGAGGATGCCGTCGCCACTGTGGGTGACATCAGGGGCCACTCTTTTTTTCATTGTATAAACTGCCAACACTGTTCATGGGATGAAAAAAACTAACAATTTAAATGATTTTTGTTTTCCTAAAGAAGCTCAATTGTGCAATCAAGAAATCATATACATAAGAAAGAAGCGGATAAGAATTAGAAAAAAAGAAAGAAACTGATGTTTCAGATGGTTTGATTGTGTACGTAGAAAGTCTGAAATAATAATGATATCTGTAGATTATTTATTAGAATTAAAAAATGAATTTGGCCAGATTGCTAAATCAAGATAAGTTAACAGGGACTTGCCTGGCAGTCCAGTGGTTAAGACTCTGTGCTTCCACTGCAGAGGACATGGGTTCGATCCCTGGTCCAGGAACTAAAATTCCACATTCTATAAGTGGAATTAAAAATAAATAAATTTAAAAATGAATAAATAAATAAAGATATTTCAGGACTCTTGGCTTGAGATAAAGAAAGTCTGAAACCTTGCATTAGTCAACATGGCAATGTATTAAAAAAAAAACAGTNATATCTGTAGATTATTTATTAGAATTAAAAAATGAATTTGGCCAGATTGCTAAATCAAGATAAGTTAACAGGGACTTGCCTGGCAGTCCAGTGGTTAAGACTCTGTGCTTCCACTGCAGAGGACATGGGTTCGATCCCTGGTCCAGGAACTAAAATTCCACATGCTATAAGTGGAATTAAAAATAAATAAATTTAAAAATGAATAAATAAAGATATTTCAGGACTCTTGGCTTGAGATAAAGAAAGTCTGAAACCTTGCATTTGTCAACATGGCAATGTATTAAAAAAAACCAGTTTTATTCTCATTTCATAGCAACAAACAAATAGAGCATTTAAAGTCTTTACTGATACCATTTGCCATAAGGAAAGAAATAGTGCTATATTTTACAACATGAATGATCCTTACGGACATAATATCAAGTGGAAGTAGTCAAATACAAATAAAAACTTACTGTATGATAAAATCCTACAGCATGTAAAACCCTCTTGTTTGAAGGAGAGTTAGTGGTCACCTTTAGGAGGTAAAGCGACTGTGATGCTGGTCGTAGTCTAGACCCTGATCTGGGCGGCAGATGGTGGGCTCATCCACTTTGTGCAGATTCATCAGGCACACAGATTATAATATGTGTGCATTTCTGTATTCTTTATACTTCCATGGAAAGTTACTCTAAAAAACAACAATGAAGGATGTGGAGAAATTGAGTCCCTCATATTTTGCTAGTGGGAATGTGAAATGATGCAGCCATTTTGGAATACAATCTGGGAATTCCTCAAAAGGTTAAAAAAATAAAGCTGCTATATGAACCTGAAATTCTACTCTTAGGTGAACTGAGGACACTCAAGGGAACAGAAAACATATCCACAGGAAAACTGGTGTATGTATGTTCATAGTGGCATTATCCCTAAGAGCTGAGAGGTGGAAACAGCTGTCCATCAACAGATAAATGGATAAACAAATGTGACTTACCCATACAATGGAATATTATTTAGCCTGTAAAAGGAATGAAATACTTTTGATTTCTCCATCAAATATGAATGAGAGTCTTGCTGGGTAGAGTATTTGTGGTTGTTTATGTTCTTCCCTTTGATCACTTTAAATATATCACACAGTTCCCTTCTGGCTTGTAGAGTTTCTGTTGAGAAATAAAAAATTTTCCAGAAAAGCAACAGTTAAGAAAATTCAGCACCACCAAACCAGCTTTATTAAAAATGCTAAAGGAACTTCTCTAGGCAGGAAACATAAGAGAAGGAAAAGACCTACACAAAATAAACCCAGAACAATTAAGAAAATGGTAATAGGATCATACACATTGATAATTACCTTATCAGTTCAGTCCAGTTCAGTCGTTCAGTCCAGTTCAGTCATTCAGTCATGTCTGACTCTTTGCAACCCCATGAACCCACAGCACGCCAGGCCTCCCTATCCATCACCAACTCCTGGAGCCAACCCAAAGTCATGTCCATTGAGACAGGATGCTATCCAACCATCTCATCCTCTGTTGTCCCCTTCTCCTGCCCTCAAACTTTCCCAGCATCAGGATCTTTTCAAATGAATCAGCTCTTCGCATCAGGTGGCCAAAGTATTGGAGTTTCAGCTTCAGCATCAGTCCTTCCAATGAACATCCAGGACTGATCTTCTTTAGGATGGACTGGATGAATCTCCTTGCAGTCCAAAGGTATCTCAAGAGGCTTCTCCAACACCACAGTTCAAAAGCATCAATTCTGTGGTGCTCAGCTTTCTTTATAGTCCAACTCTCACATCCATACGTGACTACTAGGAAAACCATAGCCTTGAGTAGAAGGACCTTTGTTGGCAAAGTAATGTCTCTGCTTTTTAATATGCTATCTAGGTTGGTTNATGGAGACATGTACATATGTGTTCATCAAAGCACAGATTCTCTTGGGAAGGTGCCCAGAGATGGATAACTGCTTGCTTCTGCAGAAAGAGAACAAGAAAACTTGGAGGAAACAACAGTACCCCTCAGTACTTTGAATTTTGAAATAAATCCATATATTACTTATTTTAAAACAACTTCTTTTGGGCTTCCCTCATATCTCAGTGGGTAAAGAATCTGCCTGCAATGCAGGAGACCTGGGTTTGATCCCTGGGTCAGGCAGATCCCCTGGGGAAGGAAATGGCAACCCACTCAGTATTCTTGCCTGGAGAATCCCATGGACAGAGGATCCTGGCAGGCTATGGTCCCTGGGGTCACAAGGGTCAGACACAACTTAGCATCTAAACCAACAAACAACTTATTTTACCTGTGTGTGTGTTTTAAGATATTTTGACAGGCAGGGTTGTATGATTCTTGGAAAGAGTTACCATAGGCTCCCAGAGGGTCTTCGACACAATTTCAGGATGGTCCAGGAGGCAGGAGAAAAGACATAATGACCTTGAAGGGTCACTCAAGTTCAACATCAAAAACCAAGGCATACCTGGAGGACCAGGTACATAATTTTCAGGACCTAATACAACATGGCAACCCCTTGTTCATAAATTATTAAGAATTCCAAAAATGGTAATAGCAGAGCTTTAAATCAAGAATGAGTTCCTTTTACATACAAACAGAGAAAACCCACACCACAAGTGCTGGTGGATTTCTTCGAATAAGGACACTGGGAACATAGTTTCTCACACAGCCATTTTCCACACTCACCACTGCTCCAGTCATGAGATGAGAAGTGAAACCAAAGGAATAAAATAAATATAAATCAAAGCCAACCATGTTAATAAAAGGGGTCTAAGGGTCAGTGTGACAGGCAGAACATTAGAATTCAGATAGCTTTAGGCTCTTCCCAGACAAATTACACAAATTGCTGTCAGAGGTGTCCCAAGGTTCACACAAAATATGCCTTCTGGCCCATTTAACTCCCATTTCCCGGCAGTAAATTATTAACTGAACAAGGTCGAGCTGGTACAGCTGTTGCCTTAACACAGGCCTGACATCCACATGGAAGACCGCTTGATAATTTGTAGTGAAAGTGACCCGCACTAAAGCCATCTCTCCCTGAACTGCAAGGGAAGAATCCTGGATACAGCATCCTGCCTCCATTTGGAACCGGTACAGAGTCCCATCAAGGGACGGCAAGGTGACCCTGCAGCCCCAGAGAAGCACCTCATAACCCAGCAGTCAGCGACCTTGTGAGGCCAAGGCCACCAGCAGAGGGAGGCCTCCAGTGGGTGAGAAGGAAAAAGGAGGCGATCGGGAAAGGAAAGAGAGAGACTCTGGGAGAAGAGAGTACCAGCTGAAGAGGGAGGAATGAAACGAGCAAGAGGGAAGAAATAACAAGCTTTCAGACAAAATCTGCGGTTCCTCAGCCTCCTCACTACCACCATCTCAGCTTCTAGAAGTCCTTCCGGCTCTTGAGGCTCGGCTCAAAGGGCACTTCCTCCAGGGGGCTTTCACTGATTGCCACAAAACTATTTTACTACAAAAAGAAATAATAACATTGATGGAGAGTGTACCATGTGCCAGCTGCATCATCTCATTTAATCCCCTCAACCCTTTGAAGTAGACACTATTGCTACCCCAGTTTTTCAAAGACACCAAGGTACAGAGAGGTTTAGTAACCTGCCCAAGGTCACACAGGTGGGAGATGATAAAGCTAGAACCAGAGAGTCTGACTCCAGAGCTCTCACTTTTCACCACTCAGTTCTACCATTTCCTTCTTCTGCCCCATCTGTGCCCTCCAGTGGCTCAGACTTTGTTTGTGGCTCAAATTTCGCCTCTCTAACTCCCGTCTCTAGGATACTGTCTCACTCATACCTCTGTTCCTCCAGGAACCCAACCAATATCTAGCACATAGTAGGTACTCATGAGAAGTGAAGTTGCTCAGTCATGTGCATCTCTTTGCTGTCCCATGGACTGTAGCCTACTAGGCTCCTCCATCCATGGAATTTTCCAGGCAAGAGTACTGAAATGGGTTGCCGTTTCCTTCACCAGGGGATCTTCCCGACTTGGAGATCGAACCCAGGTCTCCGGCATTGCAGGCAGATGCTATACCCGCTGAGCCACCAGGGAAGCCCAGTAGGTACTCAGTAAATATCAATTTCATTTCTTTCTCTCATCAGACACGTGTACAAAAAGGACAGCAAAGAGTCGGACATGGCCGAGCAACTGAGCACACACACGCAAGCTATAGAGAGGGAGAAGATATTTACAAATCACATGCCCAACACAGGATTCATATCCAGAATGTATAATGAAACTCTCATAACTGAACAATAAGAAAACAAGCAGCTTGATTTAAAAAGGAGCAAAAGGACTTCCCTGGTGGTCCAGAGGTTAGGGGATCCCCTGCCAACACAGGGGATACAGGTTCATCCCTCCTTTGAGAGGATTCCACACACCACAGGGCAATTAAGCCCATGTGCCCCAACTACTGCAGCTCACATGTCTAGAACCCTAGCTTGGAAACCAGAGAAGCCATTGCAGTGAGGAACCCATGCACCACAGCGAAGAGTAGCCCCCACTCGCAGCAGCTAGAGAAAGCCCTCACACAGCAACAAAGGCCCAGCGCAGCCACAAATAAATACATTAAAAAAAAAAAAAAAACAACGAGCAAAAGATACGAACAATGCTTCACCAAAGAGGAAATAAGGATGGCAAATAAGTACATGAAAAACTGTTCGGTATTATTAGTCATTAGGGAAATGCAAATTTAACTTCTGATGAGATATTACTACACAAGTATTAGAATGACTAAAATTTAAACTGCTGACAGTACCAAAATCTCGCCATGATGTAGAACAACTAGAACTCTCATACATTGCTACTGAGGATGTAAAATGGAACAGCCACTCTGGAAAATAGTTTGGCAGTTTCTTACAAGGCTAAGTATATATACATTTACCCCATGACCCAGTAGTCCCACTCCTGGGCATGTATTCTGGAGAAACAGATATTTATGTCCGCACAAAACCCTGCACGTGTATATTTATAACATCTCTGTTCATAATTGCCAAAAACTAGAAATAGCCCCAAATGCCTTTGAATGGATCAAGAAACCAAGTCCATCCAGACAATGAAATATAACTCAGCGATAAAAAGGAACAAACTTTTGGCACAGAAAACCTGGATGGAACTCAAAGGGATTTAAA
Organism: Raphicerus campestris; assembly: GCA_006410735.1. Classification (NCBI taxonomy): domain Eukaryota; kingdom Metazoa; phylum Chordata; class Mammalia; order Artiodactyla; family Bovidae; genus Raphicerus; species Raphicerus campestris. Next base: position 256,269 of record SJYW01009584.1, on the reverse strand, counting down.
GAAACCAGTCTCTAAAAGTTCCATGCTGTGTGATGCCATTTGTGTGACATTCTCAAATAACAAAAGTAAAGGGAACAGATTAGTGGTTGCCAAGGGTCAGGTATGGAGAAGTGAGGAATAAAGGGATAACACAGGGAGTTTTTTGAAATGATGGAACAATCCTGTATCCTGATTATGGGAGTGGTGATATAAATCTATACATGTGTCAAAATTCCTGTAACTACTCACTGCTGCTGCTGCTGCTGCTAAGTCGTTTCAGTCGTGTCCGACTCTGTGCGACCCCATAGACGGCAGCCCACCAGGCTCTGCTGTCCCTGGGATTCTCCAGGTAAGAACACTGGAGTGGGTTGCCATTTCCTTCTCCAATGCATGAAAGTGAAAAGTGAAAGTGAAGTCGCTCAGTCATGTCCGACTCTTAGCGACCCCATGGACTGCAGCCCACCAGGCTCCTCTGTCCATGGGATTTTTCAGGCAAGAGTACTGGAGTGGGGTGCCATTGCCTTCTCTGAACTACTCACTAGAATGGCTATAATCAAAAAGACAGGACTCCCCTGGTGGTCCAGTGGTTAAGAATATGCCTGCCAATGCAGGGGACATGGGTTTGATCCCTGGTTGGGGAAGATTCCACATGCTGAGGGAAAACTAAGCCTGAGAGCCACAAAACTGAAGCCCGTGCCTCTAGGGCCTGTGCTACACAACAAGAGAAGCTTAATGCAACAAGAAGCCCTCATACCATAGCTAGAGTCACCCCTGTTCACCACAACTACAGAAAGCCTACACACTGCAACAAAGACCCACCACAGCCAAAAATTAAGTAAGTAAGTAAGTAATTTTAAAAAGACAAATAATAAAAAGTGTTGGTGAGGAGGTGGACAAACTGGAACCATCATGCATAGCTAGTGGGTATGTAAAAGGGGGCAGCCACCCTAGAGAACAGTTCAGCAGTTCCTCAAAAAGTTAAACATCCAGTGGGCTTTTAGATATAAGCCCAAGAGAATAAAAGCACATTTCCATTGAAAACTTTGTACACAAATGTTCATAGCAGCGTTATTCTCCCTCCCCTCCTTTTTAGCCAAGCAGCCTGTGGGATCTTTGTTCCCCAATCAGGGATCAAACTCACACCCTCTGCAGTGGAATACCAGAGTCTTAATCACTGGACCTCCAGAGAAGTCCCCCAGAATTATTCTTAATAGCCAAAAGCTAGAAACAAGCCAAATGCCCATCAATTGATGAATGGATAAACAAAATGTGGTACATGCAGACGGTGGAATATTATTCTGTCTTAAAAGAGGAATAAAGTACTGATACATGCTACAACAGGGATGAATCCTGAAAACATTATGTAAGTAAAATAGGCCTGACACAAAGGGCCATATATTNACAACGGACTGGTTCCAAATTGGGAATGGAGTACATCAAGGCTGTATATTGTCACCCTGCTTATTTAACTTCTATGCAGAGTACATCATGAGAAATGCTCGGTTGGATGAAGCACAAGCTCGAATCAAGATTGTTGGGAGATATATCAATAACCTCAGATATACAGATGACACTACTGTTATGGCAGAAAGTGAAGAAGATCTAAAGAGCCTCTTGATGGAAGTGAATGAAGGGAGTGGAAAAGTTGGCTTAAAGCTCAACATTCAGAAAACTAAGACCATGGCATCTGGTCCCATCACTTCATGGCAAATAGATGGGGAAACAGTGGCTGACTTAATTTTTTGGGGTGCTCCAAAATCACTACAGATAGTGATAGCAGCCATGAAATTTAAAAACAAACAAACAAACAAAAAAACGTTTACTCCTTGGAAGAAAAGTTATGACCAACCAAGACAACATATTAAGAAGCAGAGAATTTACCAACAAAGGTGTGTCTAGTCAAGTCTCTGATTTTTCCAGGATTTATATATGGATGTGACAGTTGAACTATAAAGAAAGCTGACAGCCGAAGAACTGATACTTCTGAACTGTGGTGTTGGAGAAGACTGTTGTGAGTCCCTTGCACTCCAAGGAGATCCAACCAGTCCATCCTAAAGGAGATCAGTCCTGGGTGTTCACTGGAAGGACTGATGTTGAAGTTGAAACTCCAATACTTTGCCCATCTGATGTGAAGAGCTGACTCATTTGAAAAGACACTGATGTTGGGAAAGATTGAAGGCAAGAGGAGAAGGGATGACAGAGAGATGGTTGGATGGCATCTCTGACTCAATGGACGTGAGTTTGGGTAAACTCCAGGAGATAGTGATGGACAGGAAGGCCTGGCGTGTTGAAGTCCATGGGGTTGCAAAGAGCTGGACATGACTGAGCGACTGAACTGAACTGAACTAGATGGACCTAGAGACTGTCTTACACAGTGAAGTAAGTCAGAGAGAGAAAAAAATGTCATGTATTAATACAGCATGTTGAATCTAGAAAAATGGAATAATTGGTCTAAAGCTGAAATAGACACACACACATAGAGAACAAACCTATGGAGACCAGTGAATGGGGGGAGGTGGGACAAATTAGAAGATTGGGGTTGACATATATACACTATTGATGCCATGTACAAAACAGGTAGGTAACAAATGAGAACCTACTTGAGAGCTCAGAGAACTATACTCAGTGCTGTGTGGTTACCTAAATAGGAAGGAAATAAAAAAGAGAGGGGGATATATGTAAATGTGCAGTGATTCACTTTGCCGTAGAGCAGAAGCCAACACAAGATTGTAAAGCAACTATACTCCAATAAAATTAACTAAAAATAAATCTTAAAAAAATTTAATGTTTTAGATCTTCTTATACTAAATTGGTTTTATCTGGAGAATTTTCCAAAAGCAACAGGCATTGCTCTAAAATAATAAGAAAAGAAGAAAGATGACTGAGCTGGAAACAATTTAATGGAGAAATAAGTCTAGATTACGTTCCTGAAAGCTAAAGATTTCCATTGCTTAAGTGTAGCACCACAGGTATACCTAAGAGAATTACATATCTCAATTAATCATTTTAAAAAATAATGAGCATTCACTTGGTGAAATGAGTTGCAATCAATTTATCTTGCTTAACATTCAAAGAAATGAACTTAATTTCAAGACTGTGATCTTATGGGAGCAAAGCCTAGGAACATTATATATTTCAAACTACTTTTACATCAAGACTTCTTTCCTTTTCAACTGAAAAATTGCCTCTGTATTATAAATCAGTTTTGCTCAAGAATCTTAATAATCCCATCAGCATGTTAGGCAAATATCACTGAGAATTTAAAATTATGTGCTGCCCCTTCCTCGTTGGGAGAATATTTTATGATTGATTTTTAGATGCCTTTTCACTTTATTGTGTTTCATAGATGACAATTTTTGTTATTGTTGTTTTAAATCTGCCAGTTTAATGTGAATGTCATATCAGTATTGTCTAACTCTGTTCTGGGAATCATCTGCTCTGTTGCCCTTTGGCTTCATGTAATAAATATATTTCTGCTATATATGTCTGATATAGGCCCAAAGAAGGATAACATACTTGTTGATAGTGTTGCATGGTAACCATGGTTCTTGTCACTAAGAGCTTTTCATTTTTCATAACAGAGTTCCTTACATCACTTGAACATGAGTTGTTATTGTAGGTGCTTGACATAGAGTTCTTCCTATTAGAATTAAAAAAAATATCACTCTCACATTTGTGTCTGTAACACCTTTTGAATACTGGCCTATACCTTTCTCTCCTCCTATTATTCTGTAATGATGGGAGGGAAAAAAATGCTATCTTGGCTTTTGAGAGATACTTGCCTTTATTTTGAAAAAGTTATAGTTTTCAAGATTTTTATTTATTTATTTTTTGCTGCAAATATGAGAAAGAAGTATTCTAGCAGCTGTGGCAATTTAGCTCAAATGGATCATTTATATTGGCAAACATATGTACCATAAGCCATAAAAGGCAGCTTGTGAAGCCATTAAATGGTGAAATTCTACTTCAGCATTTGCTAAAACTTTGAAGATAGTAATTCTTTTATCTAAACTTTGAAGGATGAATCAATACTCAGGTTAAGGGAGGGGGTCAAGTATAATTGATTATAGCCATAATGGTAATGCTATGTCATTAAGATGATAACCAGGTATGATACCTTATTTTAAGACAAAACTTATATTTTGACAATCATTTCTATGGTAGAATGTAAGAAAAGTTTTATCTTGAACAGAATTTCTTTTTTTTTTTTTTTCCTATGCTAATCTGTGACCAGTTACTTTAGGAAATAGGTATTTACCTTAAAGATTTAACTCCTTGGTGTGAACAGCTAGGTGCAAGGAAAGAATAACAGTAGATTTACATATCATTTTAGGAACTTTCTGAAAAGAAGTAGATTAAAGCTCCAATTGTTTCAAAGTGATTCAGACCTCACTGACATCTTGCATTTTACAGGAGACAGACTCACTACTGATCCCAAATAGAAACTCTCTATATTATAAAGAAAAGCATGGTGTGGGCTAGTGAGCTGACTCAAGAGCAAATCTGAATATTAGAAGAATGCTAGTTCTGGCATAGTTTGTGTCCCAGGCTAGAAGCTCTCTCCAATCTCATGCACGTGGCCTAGTGATCTTTTGGTCACAGTAGCTGGAAATGAAATCTAAATCAAAAGAATTTTAAACTCAGGAACTCAAGCATGGTGTACCAGTAGAAACTATGCAGGCATGTGTACTGCACAGAAGTGACCAAGGACACATCTTGTGTGTGAATAACACAAGGAGGAGTTATGATAAGAAGTCAAGGGTACTTTTGGTTAAAAAAATTATAGACCTCCTGATTATCTCTTTCCATCTGTCTCTCAACATTTATGACTGACTCCTGAGGTCTGGATAAGGAAGCCCTGAGGATTCATGTACTATGCTAACAGTTGAGGCACAAAAAGGAAATCTTGGAGCACTTATTAAATTCAGGAAGTGTTTGAATAAATATATTTTAAAAATACTGATTAAGAATACTCTTAACTTTTTCTTTTGTTAGAGCAAACACAAAAATATATGTTTGGAAATATTAACACTTCAAAAGATTATAAATGTTAAAGTTACCTAAAAAATTAAGCTTTAAATATTTAAGAAACAGGTTTATATATAATACACCTTTTCTCCGCAGTTACATAAATACAGTTTCACAGTATTCCACTGTAATAAGATTTGTGTAACATTATTAAGATTGAAACTTTCTTTAAGAAGGCCCATGTATCACTTTCAGGGAGAAAGAAATATATTAAACTTCCAGATAGAGTACTAGTAGTTAATCTAGGTGTAAACCAGGATCTCATTATTTTCATAATGTTCTTAATATTACAGTCTTCCTATTAATGTCTTATCAAAAATCAGAAGTTACTATATAAGTGTGACTTGTGTTTCAACCAAATGAGCTGTAGAATTATTAGAGAAAGTTGAAAATATGGACCAGACCATGTGTCCTAAAATATAAATAAAATGATTTTTTTTTAATATAAAGAGAAAAGCAAATATCTTTCAGAAAGGATGACAAACATGGGCCCCATGCTCCTACTTACTCTTCTTGAACAAATCGTGGCCACAGTTAGTTGGCCACATTATCTTTCCTGATTAGCTTCAGACTAACCTTGAAGTCAGGGTACCAGGCATCCATTATTCATAAAACAGAGTTAGAATTACAGATAAAAATAACCACCTACATTTCAATCAGATATATGACAGAGATTGTGCGTGGGTTATTTGACAATGTTTTTTTTCTGGTTATAAACATGTTACAGGTTGTGGTAGAATTGAAAAGCACAAGCTTAAAGACTGATGTTAAAACCATAAGTAAAGCATCTAGATTTAAGAACTATTAGTATTTTAGCACTAGCTAAACATTCACCTTTTAAAAATATTATTTGTGTGCATAAAATATGTATGTGTTCTTTAAATTTGAGACAATGAAATTTGACCCATCCTCATTTTTCTTTTTCCAGTCCAGAGTAAGATAATTTTTCCTGATAAATTTCTCAACAAATATTCTTCTAAATCATTTTGCAGGTGAAATACTTTTCCATTGCATAGTTAGACTATTCTTGAATTCTGCCGCTCTCTTTCTCCCAGATATTCATGATGTTTTTAACTTTTTCCTAAGAAAAATGACAAACTCCATACAAATAAATAATTTCTATTTTAGCAAAATTGGTGGTGATAGTTAAGACAAAGCATTATTATACTTTTGCAGATTTGCTCTGACAAAGGTTCTGACAGATGATTTAGAATGTGGTGAGGTAAAGATGCAGACCCAATGCACTTTAAGAGTTGACAAATCAGAACTAGCAGACAGCATAGTGTGAGCAGATTACATCCATGACAACTAGGACTGAAAGACCTCAGATCTGGCTTTCCTTCTCCAGAAAAGCCAGTATGCAAACAGGCCTCTACATCTTTTCAAATTCAGATTTGTCGGTATGGAGTCCCCAGTACATAGCATAAAAATCTATATCAGGCAGGGTCTGAATCTATAACACCAATAATATCTTAGAAATATTCACTCCTTTCATTATGAAAAAGTGTAAGTTCTCTGTAATATTTGTAAATTCCACTTTTTTTTTTCTTTTGGTCCTCTCTGTTCCACTCTCTAGAATCATTTATATACAAGAAGAAAGAAAGAAGAGTAGGAGAAAGTATTGACTTGCTTTGGGCTAGAGACTAGAGAAGATACAATGTGATTTTAAAAAATAGATTATAAAAATCAAAACAACACAGTAAAGTTTCTAAGTATAAAAATGGGATCTGTTTTAGAAATGATTTTATGAGAACTCAAATGATCTCATAAAATTGTTGGCCAAAATATGAAGTTAATTTTTGAAGTAACATTTCAAATAGGTTATCTAATCATGGATACACTAAATATTTGGGAAGTAAACTTTATTCCTATCTCCAATAATTTGGTAGAGTAGAAATCTTCCCCAAGAATTGTCTGGTGTCCTTCCAAATACACACAGCTGTAAGTTGGAAGTGTATATAGTCAAGAGACTCTAGGGATATGCATTGCCTTTAAGAACTTGTGTTTTCATCTTTCTTTGATCAGGACAATGTTTCATGATTTGGAAGTAGATGTTATAGTGAATAATTCATGGAGTTATGGGAACTAAATTTAACTAGTAAGAGTGAAAACCTAAGATTAATAGGTTAACAAATGATGTTCTTTTATATCATGCCATACCCCAGGAGTGCCAGTTTGCAATATTTTGCTTATAAGCCACTCATATTCATCAGCATACAGAAAATGTTGAATACTTCCATTAATCATTTGGTTGCATAATAAAAGCATAGCACACCTAATGTATTTTCTAATGTTTTCAAATTCAGTGCTATTCCCAAAATAAGATTTTCAAACCAAAAATATAAACTGCAATTGTTTAAAAATATTATCACATAGACTCATAATAATTTCGAAATCAGAAGCAAGAATCTAGGCTGATACACAAAATAATTAATTAATACACAGGAAGAAAATGGTAAAGATTTTTTTAAAGTCATCTCTATTAGTTTGCTCAGGCTGCCATAACAAAATACCATAAGTGGTGGCTTAAACAACAGAAATGTATATGTCATAATTCTAGAGGCTGAGAAGTCCATCAAAGTGTCAGCTAATTTAGTTCCTAGTGAGAGCTTTCTTTCTGACTTGAGGACAGGTGTCTACTTGCTGTGTCTCCAGGGCATCTTCCTGAACCAGGGATTGAGCCCAAGTCCCATGCATTGCAGGCAGTTTCTTTACACTAAGCCACCAGAGTAGCCATATGTTTGGTATGTCTCATTAAAAAAGACACTAAAAGAAGCCTTTGTACATCAGCAAAGTTTGGGGACTGCTAATCTAGAGCATATTTTAATTCCAGTGGTGAGAAACTTACTGTGTCTCAAGATAGCACAGTCCATTTTTAGATAAGTATGTTGGAAGTTTTCTAGTATTTTCAGTTAAAATGTATTTCACAGTGGTGTTCATTCATTGGGTTCACTTCTACTACTTTCTATCAAATAATCCATCCCTCCTTTCATGTCAGAGCCAGTTTGATTGCATTTAATGCAGTGACTAAATTTAATTCAATGCATTTAAATATTGAGTCTCTCATGCCACTGAATGTTGGGGATATAATCCCCATGACTTTATGGTGCATTTCTGGAGATATTCAATAACAAGGATTACTTTATTGACTTAAGGTCAGATCAAGGAAAAAGATGTAATTATATGAAGTGATGGATGTTAGCTATATTTTGCAATATATACATACATCAAATTATTCCTTAAATTAATACAATGTTATACATTTTTTTTGTAAAATTAATTCCTTTAATATTTCAAACATTAACAACCTTCTAGGGAGAAAGCAAAGCTCAGATCTTGAAGTCCCCATAGTGAAAGAGAATAAGGCATTCTCAGGAAGTATCAGCAATTCAATAAACCTCAAGCAGATCAGGTGGTTAATGCTGAAATCTAATGTAGAATTAGATCAAGAAAATCCCTGTCAGTAATGGTAAAAGTTGAGATTTTATATGTAGGATAACAAAAGTTAAAGAAATTTCAATCTGGGAATGATATACTTAGTGTTTCAAGAAATCCTTTCCAGTTATACAGTGAGTGAAATGATTGGATATTCATAGGTCAAGGAGGTAAGTATGTGTGGTATGCAAAATATCTACCTAAGCTAGAACAGAATTGATAGTGGCATGGCATTGCAAGAGCTATCAATTCCATTTCCGTAACTTTTGTGTGTGTGTGTTGGGAAGGGGTGTAATATGGGCAGAGTTATTTACTTGTAAGATATTAAGACAAAGAAGTGAAAGCTCATTGATAAGACTGAGGATGTGGGAATAGTTACTTGTGAGTATTTCAAAGGACACAATGAGTGACTTTGAGAAGTAAAATCAAGCAACAGGAGTTCAGAAGAGTATGATGATAAAGTATGAGTGAATACAGAAAAAAGATAATTAGAAGGACTAATGTTTTGCAAGGGATATATAAGCCAGATTGATAAAACATGGCTTTTTAAAAATTTTTTAATTTTACTTTATTTTGCTTACAATACTGTATTGGTTTTGCCATACATTGACATGAATCAGCCACAGGTGTACATGGTATATGTGTGTATAGTATTTTGCATTAAAAAAGAAGCTATTAATAGAAGCTTGTATACAAGCAGTAAAGTTTGGAGAGTGCTAATCTAGGGCATATTTTAGTTCTAGTGGTGAGAAACTTACTCCATCCCCTCAAAATTTCCACCCTCTCAAAATCTCCATCCCCTGGTAGGTGATACAATGTAGATATTTCTAAAGGGAGTCATTGATAACCAAAACTGATAATTCTTCTGAGGCCATCCTGTCCCAGTTGACCAAGCTAGCTGTATGTTAAAAACAGCTGCACTGCCAAACAATTTCTTTGTGTTAAGCTGCTCTAGACTAAAGTCCTCCAGTTCCTGACTCTTCTTAGTAGGATCTGAGACTATATCTTTTTATAAACTTGATTAGTCTTCACAAAAGAGATTACAGTTTGCTTATCACTAGAGAACAGCTTATAAAATTTATTTTTTACTATGTACCATATTTGTTGCAAAAAATGGCTAAAATAGGTGATATTAAAGTATGTTAGTGAGAAAAATGAGATAATAGGACAAAGAATAGGTTAAAAAAATAGAAGTCAATTGTAAGGTTAAGAATATAAAATATATGCTGTTATAATCTTGCATAATTGATAAAACTAGGCTACAAATTTGGCTATACTATTTCTTAATGTATATAGTATGTATGTGATGTGTACATATGTTTGATATGTACATGTGTGTGAAGGTGTGCATGTGTATCTGGTCTTGATTTACAAAAAGAGAACAGTCAGAGAGCCATAAGGGCAGTAGTTTTTTGTGACTCTATTAGAGAGTTACTTCAGAATGTTTAAAGATTTTAATGTACATGGCCTTTTGTGATGAATCTGTAATTTTTGTTCACCAAAAGTTTGATAAAAGGCGAAGCCCAAGAGAATGATATACTAAGGCTGTCAAAGATCACAGCAATCACTCCAAAATCCATTTCTGAACATTTAAACCTGTGAAGTTTATGGAGATTTGGGAGCCCCATTCCTCTTGAAAATTCTTCTCTGCAACTAATCATACCAAGATAAATTTGGCAAATGACACTACTGACCCCACACTCTGGCCAAGTCAATTATTCTAGATTAAAATAGTTCTGACATTGCATATGAATTAGCTAATCTCACAGGTGCTCTGATCTGAAGTCAGCAGTCCTGGTTGACTTTGGCCATGGCATCTGAACTGCTAAAGTAAAAAGCCATTTTGGGCAGCTCAGATCTTTTAATGAATCTAAATTAGGGCCATAATGAACCAAAGTAAATAAATAACAGATGCTGATTAAAAAATGAAGTAGTAGGAATGAACCAATTTTGTTATGATTTTTTCTTATATATCTTGACAATAAAGAAAAAAGAAAGAAATACATAATTTCAAATACTACATAAAATAATAAGGTAAATTTGTTCTTGAGTCTATGTCTAAAAGTTTCACACCATAGAATTCCTCAATGAGTATATGCTTTCTCTTACATACTACAAAGTTACATATGGGAACTATATTTAAACCAAAGCAGAAAATAATTTGAATAATAATATTAAAAAGAAAATATGTGTATAAGTAAATCACTTTGCTGCTCAACAGAAATTAACATAATGTTATAAATAAACTATACTTGAATTAAAAATAAAAGGTGCATAAATATTGTAGGTGACACACCAAGACATTTAATTGATGCTTCTTTATTTACCTAGGTATGTACTTCCCTACGGAATATACTCCTGCAGGAATGTACTTGGCATGTGCTACCTAAAATAATCTTCAATTTATAGCAAGAAGACATTATAAGTTTCTGATAGACAGTGATTGTAATTTTTTTTTAAATACTTTGAAAAGGAAGGATTTTGCATATAGGCTTTGGGGACAAGCATCATTGTCAGTCATCAAAAAAAAAAGTTTCATTATTTAGCTCTTTTTAAAATTTGCAATCTTTACTTCTATTTCTGTGGACTCTTCCTGTCTTAATCCTCTAGTCTTCCCACTTTTTGCTTATTCCCATCAGTTCAACATTTTATCATTCTTTCCTGACCTATACAAGAAAGGCATGTTTAGTCATTAATACCTGAGTATAAATTAGTTATTATGGACTGCCTCTCTGGACAATGGTAAATTCAGATGACGATAATTTAAATTATATGCCTGATAGATCTATTTTATAACTGAGAAATATACAGAAGAACAGACCATATAAAATTTTACTACTGATATTAAGATTTATTGAGAGTTACTCTGTGAAGTTCTTATATGTTTTCCAAATAATATCTCATTTAAAATTCACAGCAGCCCTATGAGGTAAGACCTATAGTTGTCATCATTAATACACATGGGGAAATTATGATAAATAGAAATTAACTAACTTTCCTATCTAGATTTTAAATATTTTTCTCTTATGTAAACCCAAGTTCTTCCTCTAGCATTCAAACTTAGTCTAGCTTAAAAATGGCACCTTTAAAAGATGTATGTTACAATGTCTATATAAAAATCACCAAAGAAAAAAAAATAATAACATTGGATACTTATTTTTAAATTATAAATATTTATCAGCTAATTTAAATAATCTTTGTAGCAATGTAATCCTTAAATATATATATATAATATAAAGTAAATTTATGTATAGTAACATATTCATTGTAGATGACTTAGAAAATGTATAACATTTAACAATAAAAACATTTTAATTATGAGCAATTTTAACAACCACAGGAAGCCACCACTTTGATGAATTTCTTTCTAACCATATATTTATAACTTATGGTGAATGGTTATATGGACTCATGATCTCCGAAGGAGAGAGTTTCAGTTCAGCATCAAAGATGTGACTTCAGTGACTTTAGTAACTGAGAGCTTTGTGTGGCAAAAGATTTATTAGAGTGAAAAAGACGAAGCTTAGGACATAGACATAAGAAAGGGACAGAGAGTGCCCCACTCACTAGTCTTATCAAGGCCTTATTATTCAGAAGGTTCTTAAGAAGAAACATATCCTCAAGCAAGGTACATTGTTGTTATATAATCATTAGTACAGCGCTTAAGGAAAACATACTCGAGTAAGATGAATTGTTTTGTTGTATAATCATTAGCTGTGGGCTTAAAGAAAGTTAGTCTTAGAAGAAATAGATTGTTGCCATAACAACTTAGAGCTTAAGAAAAAAAATGTCTTATGTGACTAAGACAGGAGAAGGAAATCGTAACCCACTCCAGTATTCTTGCCTAGAGAATCCTGTGGACGGAGGAGCCTGGTCGGCTGCTGTCCACAGGGTCACACAGAGTTGGACACGACTGAAATGACTTAGCATGCATGCGTGCATTGGAGAAGGAAATGGCAGCCCACTCCAGTATTCTTGCCTGGAGATCCCAGGGAAAGAGGAGCTTGGTGGGCTGCCATCTATGGGGTCTCACAGAGTCAGAAATGACTGAAGTGACTTAGCAGCAGCAGCAGTGACTAAGACAAAACAAAGCAAACAAACAAAATTCTGTCATTTTCTCCATCTGGGGGGTACCAGACTCCTTATCAACCTAAGAACTGCTTCTCTCAATATACATGTCCATATAAGTATTTTCTTTTACTTAAGTGCCAATTCTGACAGTCTGATAATATTCATTCCATTCTGCCGTTCATATGCACTGGCCCAGACACTGAAAAGCCAACTCTCTATAATATCTGTTCAAATAAGTAAGAATGCTTTCTCCACAGTGTATTATAATTAACAGTGACACATAGATACTTCTATTTTCTTTGTCACTGCCATATAGGAGACCTTTACTGATTCTTCTCCCCTACAAATAGCCAAGTTTTAGAAACTGATATTGTCTCTTAGTTATCTTTGAAATTCACTTAGCACCAAAGAACAATTTTTTCTATGCTGTGGGAGTCAGACAGCATAAATTAAACTAAGACCACTGAATACTGAAGAGCAGATCACAAGTCTTTTAAAACTTAAACATTTAACTAATCCACAATTGTAAGAGTTTTAAGTAAGTATGAGAGAAAAATTAATTTGGAACAAAATAAGACAGTACATTTTTTTTAATATTGCTAAGTTTATTCAGCAGAGTCTCACNGTATTATAATTAACAGTGACACATAGATACTTCTATTTTCTTTGTCACTGCCATATAGGAGACCTTTACTGATTCTTCTCCCCTACAAATAGCCAAGTTTTAGAAACTGATATTGTCTCTTAGTTATCTTTGAAATTCACTTAGCACCAAAGAACAATTTTTTCTATGCTGTGGGAGTCAGACAGCATAAATTAAACTAAGACCACTGAATACTGAAGAGCAGATCACAAGTCTTTTAAAACTTAAACATTTAACTAATCCACAATTGTAAGAGTTTTAAGTAAGTATGAGAGAAAAATTAATTTGGAACAAAATAAGACAGTACATTTTTTTTAATATTGCTAAGTTTATTCAGCAGAGTCTCACCAGGAATATTAACATCATCTCCTAGTCTTGTGCATATATTATTATGTGTGTCCACTGATATTTACAGAGTAGTCTTGAGTGAACTTCTTAAGCTTATGAGAAATAAGATCCATTTTTATAGCTTTTTGCCTTACTAAAAGAAATACACTTGAATTATTTCTAAGTATATAATAACTTGATGGGTTAATGGAATATTGGAGCACATCATCGTCTATTTTGTATGTCCCTAGGTTCTAAAAGGCTATTCCCTTTGCAGTCTCTGGAATTTGCTGAGCTAGTTGATTTAATTTGGACATTTTAAAATCAAGAATGCTATGCCTTTACCTCATGTTACCTGAGGGAGCATTTCATACATTGTTTCCTCATATAGTCATTAAAAATATAAATCCCTCAAGTGATGTATATGAAGCATTATTTGTGGTAGCAGGGCATGCATGAGATCTGGTATACAGGAATATAAGGTAATAACATAAATCAGTTCATCACTGGTATTTAATATACCTCTCTGTCCATTGAAATCAGCCTGGGGAAAAGAACAGTGAGGTTTACTATATATATATATTTTTCTATTTCCATATAGTTTATCTCAGATTACTTTTAAGTTCTTAGAAAGGAAATAGTAGTAAAACTCTTTAATATAGACACAGAAAACATATTTATGCTTTTCAAAGTGTATTTTAAAGTAATTCTTTGAAACCACCTTCAATGTAAATTTATGTTAAACATTAAAAATTATAATAATTATAATATATAAACATTTACTTTATTACTGCTAAACACAGGTTTCATAAATTTTATTTTTGAGACAAACTGCAATTTAATATAAAATTTAGCTTGACTTAATTTTGCAGAGAAGGTATTTATTTATATTAGAGTTCTGTTACTGTATAAAATGGGTGTTAAAGTATATCTTGGTATAAACCTCTCCAACATGTTTGCAGGTGTCATGTGAANCATTATGGCTTGCAACTGTAATTATCTTTTATTTTTGTCTGGCTATTTATTGTGAAAACTGAGCATCTTTTACTGTTGTGGATATATAACTGTTATTTGCTTAATCCTATTGTATCATGATGGGTCAACAGAAAATGATAGAATTCTGTATCAGTTAATACCATTTAATAGAAAATCCTATAATCATTTTTTAAAATCCGAAACAACAAAAAGGAATGAAATACTGATACATTCTATAATGGATGAACTTGAAAACATGTTAAGTAAAATATATCAGACACAAAAGGCTACATATTGAATAGACCCATTTAGAGAAAATGTGTAGAATCCATAGAGACTTGAAGTTAACTAGTGGATACCAGGAGGCGCAAGGGGAGGGAAATGGGAAGTGAGTAATAATGGGTATGGATTTCTTTCTCTTTTTATTGTGGTAAAATATGCACAATACAGAATTTACCATTTTAACTGCTTTTTAAGTGGGTAGTTGAGTTTCTTTTTGATGGAAATGTTCCAGGATTAATGGTGATGGTTGTATAACTTTATGAACACTAAAAACTCAGCAGTTGTACCATTTAAAAGGGTGAATTTTAGGGTATATAAACTGCATCTCTATAAAAAGAAATGAATATTCAACATCCTTGTTACTAGGGGACATACAAATCAAAACCTCAGTGATACATTAGACACACATTAGGATAGGTGTTAGTTTTCAAAAAAAATGAAAAATAGCAAGTTTTGGTGAGTATGTAGAGAAGTTGGAACCCTTGCGCTTTGCTGGTAGAAATGTAAAGTGGTATAACTATCATGCAAAAGTTTAGGGGTTCCTCAGAAAGTTTAACCTAGAATTACTCTGTGTGCGTGTGCGCACTCCGTCATGTCCAGTTGTTTGCAACCTCATGGACTGCAGCCTGCCAGGCTTCTCTGTCCTTGGGATTTCCCAGGCAAGAATACTGGAGGGGGTTGCTGTTTCCTCCTCTAGGAGATATTCCCAACNTCAGAAAGTTTGACACAGAATTACTCTGTGTGTGCGTGTGCGCACTGCGTCATGTCCAGTTGTTTGCAGCCTCATGGACTGCAGCCTGCCAGGCTCCTCTGTCCTTGGGATTTCCCTGGCAAGAATACTGGAGGGGGTTGCTGTTTCCTCCTCTAGGAGATGTTCCCAACCCAGGGATCAAACCTGGATCTCCTGGCTTGTAGGCAGATTCTCCTACACTGCTGAGCCACTGAGGGAGCACCATCAGAATTACTGTATGATCCAACTGTTCTACTTCTGGGTATATACATCAAAGTATTGAAAGCAGGACTCAAACAGATCCTCATTTACCAGAGTACATAGCGGTGTTATTCATAATTGCCAACAGAATGGAAATAATCCAAATGTCCATCAACTGATAAATGATAAACAAAATGTGTCATATACATACAGTGGGATATTCAGCCTTACAAAGGAAAAAAATTCTGATGTAGTGCAGAAAATGGATGAACTTTGAAAGCATTATGCTAAATGAAATAGTCCAGTCACCAAAGAACAGATATTGTATGATTCCACTTATATGGCTGTCATATGTGTTACAAAATTTTCCATGTTTTTCCCTTGAATTTTGGCAGATGGTATATTTGAAGGACAGAATCTTTTTTATATAATACTGAGACTGCCATTTATTGGGCTACTTCCTGTGTGTTGGGCATTGAACAAAACTGTAATGGCTTATCTCATTAAAAAAAATTTTTTTTTGGATTATCTCTNAAATGGTATATTTGAAGTACAGAATCTTTTTTTATATAATACTGAGACTGCCATTTATTGGCTACTTCCTGTGTGTTGGGCATTGAACAAAACTGTAATGGCTTATCTCATTAAAAAAAATTTTGGGGGGGGTTATCTCTTTTAGTCTTAACCATATCCTCAGTAGAATGCAATAGTTTTCCATATTGTAGATGAGGAAATTGAGTTTCACGATCACATAGCCAAAAAATGAATGAGCTAGGATATAAATGAGTGAACAAATTCATGTTACCATGTCATGACTTAGAACTTTGAAATATGCATATTTTGTCATAAAGAGAGCTGTTAAGCTAGCCAATTTTATTGTATCTTTAATGTTTTGAGTAGGCAATATATTCATTGAAAAAGTACTAAAAAGAACATGATAAGTCTCCCTCCCACCATTATTCCCTCTCCACCTACCTACTTGTCAAGAGTATTTCATACCTCCGCTCCAGATACTCATCTTAATAGCATCTTGTATATGATCCCATGCTTTTTGTATGCAAGTACAAGTAACTATAAATATTTATCTTCCTCTCCCTCTCCCTTTATTTTATACAAAGGGTTTAAAGCTGATCCACTTAGGCTATTTGCTATTGCATATCTTGGCTACCTCTTTGGTACAAAGTATACCACAAAGTCAATCTCTGATTGAATTAATTATCTTGCATCTTGGAGGGATTCTTCATACAGAGTGTTCAATTTGTTTAGATCGTAATTTCATATTGAAATCATTTCCAGGCCGAACTCCAGCACTGCCAAGTCTTATGTAACCAAGAGAAGCTGAGCTTTCAACCAACTGCCATATGTTGTAAGGAGTAAAACCAGAGAACAGATGAGATAATTCTTAAGAAACAAGTTCTTACTCCCAAAGTCTGTAGGAGAAATATATTTGGAGTGGAAGGCAGAGGAGGGCATATGACTTCTATTGAGCTTATGTACCATAGTGGAAATAATCTCTGCAAAATCAAATGTGTGTTACCATAAATTCTGCATCACAATGAAAATCCACACTTTTTTGTGGTTTAATTTTTTGTCAATTAAAATCCAATTCTTGAGAACAATCAGGTTCTTTGAAACCACAGTATCACTAAATATGAGAAAGATTCTGTTTGGCCAGCCCTGGTCTGTAAGTGATTCCCTGGACCCAGGAAAGGGACCAAGTTTCCAGAGCCCTGAAGACAAGGGATAACACCCCAAAATATGGCCTCATCTTCAACTCCACATTCATTGGCCAGGCAGCCCTCAAAAGCAAAGGCCACATCTTCCAATACCTGGCAGACAAATACTGTATCACCTTATAAACTGACTGCTTCTCTGAGGTGCCCTCAGCTGTATTTCTGGAGAAACTTCAAGAGCAAGTCAAGGAGCAGCTGTCATTCTGTGAGACTGAAGAGGTGCCCTGCAGGAATCTGGATGTTGTGATAGAGATAATTGTTCAGGCAGAGGAAGCCGATGCTGAGATTACTAGGAAGCTGGAGAAACAGGAGAAGAAATGCTTGAAGAAGCAAAAGAAGGGCTGGTTGCAGTTCCCCTCACATTTCTGGAAAACTGCAGCAGTGCTCAGGAGGGGTGCCAGGAGACGGGGACAAGACCGAAGAAGGAGGAAGTGGAAGCCTCAGGACGCCCGTCAGGAGGCTAGAATGGAAGAGTCATCCGTGTCTTTCTCCAAACCCAATAAAAAGAAATCCTCTCCCAAGGAGGAGCTAGTTAGTAGTGATCTTAAAGAGACAGCTGGCAGTGGCTGTCTTCCCAGAGGAAAAGATCTTTCCCAATAGAGGAACCAGTTAGTGACCCTGAAGGATCAGGAAACAAGAGTGTCCCCAAGAAAAAAGGGGAGATTCTCCTTCAGGGAAGAACTGTAACCAATGGACCCGAAGAGGCTGCTGCCAGCAAGAGCATCAGCTGCAAGGGATGAGAAAGTTCCTAAAAGCTGTCCCAAGAAGACTNTCTCTGCAAAACTGCAGCAGTGCTCAGGAGGGGTGCCAGGAGACGGGGACAAGACCGAAGAAGGAGGAAGTGGAAGCCTCAGTACGCCCATCGGGAGGCTAGAATGGAAGAGTCATCCGTGTCTTTCTCCAAACCCAATAAAAAGGAATCCTCTCCCAAGGAGGAGCTGGTTAGTAGTGATCTTGAAGAGACAGCTGGCAGTGGCTGTCTTCCCAGAGGAAAAGATCTTTCCCAATAGAGGAACCAGTTAGTGACCCTGAAGGGTCAGGAAAGAAGAGTGTCCTCCTCCAGGGAGAAACTGTAACCAGTGGACCCGAAGAGGCTGCTGCCAGCAAGAGCATCAGCTGCAAGGGATGAGAAAGTTCCTAAAAGCTGTCCCAAGAAGACTAGAATGGTTGTTTCACTGACAGGTCAGGCCCACGGAGCTGTTCCACAACCCATCCCCTGTGTCCCAGTGAAAACAAACTTCCAAGAATAGATAAATAAACAAGGCTAAGACTCAAATGCAGAGATTTCGTTGGTTGAAATCAGCTTGCTCAGATAGAATCACAAACAGGCAAATGTATTTCTCACAGAGAGGCAGTCACTGGAATCACTCACGGCGACAGCTGTGAGGTGTGTGGAGTCCTGAAACAGCAAAGAATTCAGACATCTGCCGGTCAGTCTGCAGTTGTCCTCTCTTCCCATGCAGGGATGTATGGGTGTGGAGTAACTCCTCCACCAGCAATGGCAGCCTTAATGACAGAGTCTGATTCCTCATCTCCACAAATAAATAGCAAGCTGCAGGTGACAAGAGGGAGCGCACTTTATCTTTTAAGTCCTCTGATGCATTTCCTATNAGACAGCAAGGAATTCAGATATCTGCCGGTCAGTCTGCGGTTGTCCTCTCTTCCCATGCAGGGATGTATGGGTGTGGAGTAACCCCTCCACCAGCAATGGCAGCCTTGATGACAGAGTCTGATTCCTCATCTCCACAAATAAATAGCAAGCTGCAGGTGACAAGAGGGAGCGCACTTTATCTTTAAGTCCTCTGATGCATTTCCTATCAATTAAAGTGCCTCTGCAGTAAGGTCTTCCAGGCCAGCTGCACTGCGCCCTGCGGCACTCAGGCTGCGAGTCCACAGCCGCTCGGCCCAGATTTCAGGCATCAGTGAACATGGCCCACCAGGAGCTGCCGCCGGCTCTCCACAAGGGGAAACCACCTTTGTCTTGGCCTCTCCAGAGTCCTCCCAGCCCTACCACCAGCCGTTTTGAATTCTCCTGAAACTCAGCTGAGATAGGCACATACCCGTGAGGTCCCACAGCCTTCTTTGCCCTGCGATTCAAACTACTAGAAATATGTATTAACAGAGGGTTATTGCGTGTCATGCTTCTTAAGAAGATGTCCCCTTTTCCCTTCCTGATAGCGTGCTTAGAAACATTCATACCAGAATATTCACATACGGTACTTTCTGGAATGGCCTGACTTAGTGGTCCTCGAGGGTGACTGTGTAGAGGACGAGGGCTGGGAGAATCGTTGCTCTTGTTTGGAAGTAAAGCTGTACAGAGTCCGCTTCCCGAAGCTGGTTCTCTGGCGCTCGCTGGCTTTGATTTTGCCTGTATTTCCGTCCCCAGGTACTGGCGGAGGACGCTGGGCATGCAGGTCCGCTATGTGCGCCACGAAGACTATCAGTTCTGCTACTCCTTCCGCGGCAGGCCTGGCCACAAACCTTCCATCCTCATGCTCCACGGGTTCTCTGCCCACAAGGACATGTGGCTCAGCATGGTCAAGGTGGGGTGCAAAAGCCTTCCCTCCTCAGAGGGTGTCACTCAGTAAAAAAAAAAAGAAGAGAGGGGGTTCTACTTGAATATGATGTCATCAACAGTGGTAGAAAGCAGAGGGAACCTGGTATAATGGCTCAAAGCACCCTAAACCAGTGTAGTATATTATTCAGATCCTTTTATCAGACAGAACTTACTGAGCTGAATGTTATTTATAAAATCAATGTCTTACCAGCGATTTCGCTTTATGACCGATTCTTTGGAAACTCTCTGATTCTCTGCTTCATATTCGGACTGTCATGACTGTCAAAGGCCAGGTTTTGAAAAGTCATTTCTGTATACTCCAAGATTCCCCTCTTCTTCCCTTCTCTGCTTCTCCTTCTCTCCCCCCATCTCCTCCTCCTCTCTTCCTTCCATTTCTGCTTTCTCTTTTCCTTAGCCCTTTAGAGAAGCGGTCTTGATCTGACAGCTTTCTGGGGTGGTTTCTCAAATCACTCACTTTCTGTCCTGGTTTATTTGGTTGTGTCAACTTGCTTTAGTTAGTAAAAGTGAACAGCTGTGAAGATGGGGGCTGGGAGAGGTCTGCCAGAGAAGGACCCCAGGCTCCCACTTCAGGCAGGACCTGACTAATCCCAAGCATGCTCTATATTAGGACGAAAAGGCTCACACATCCCCTAGTTTCTTATTTCCAAAGTTCATTATGAGGACAGTCATCGTGCTTTAATGAACCTCTGACTTCCTCTTCATCTTTCATATAACTGGTTAGTTGTTTATTGATAGCTGATATATCTCCAATCCCTGGTTAAATGTGGCATATATTTAAATGGAAGAAGGTGTTCAGGATAAAAATACCTAAGGAATTAGATCTTAATGTAAAAAAAAAAAAAAGAGTTGAGACCATAGGGTGATCAGACATGATTCTTAGGAGAAGTGTTGCCCCTGTGGGCTCTGGAGCTGGCCGGGGCTGTGGGAAAACAGAATCACCCCGTGTATTAATGGTTGCAAGCTGGTGGCTGCGAGACTGGGATAAGCATAGAAGGGATGAGGGAAAGGAGAAGGAAGCAGGGCCTGCCAACTGGTGTCAGGAAAGAGCGAAGGATGCAAGCTGCTCCCCGACCTCTGCTCTCCCCTTTCCAGTCATCCCGAGGCCTCTCCCATTGTGTATTAGACTGTGGGCGCTTCTGCTCTCTGTAAGGCTCCTGGCAGTGTTTATTCATGCCAGATGTTACTAGGGGAAGACACGGGACGGTTTAGGTTCCTTCCTCCCCAGCGGGGAGGCTGTCCGGGTCACTTGGTAAGTTGGGGGAGCCTCCCCAAAAACATGGGCAGACACATTCTGACACCACATCCTGACTGTCTGGGCCTGTGTGTCCCCAGTTCCTCCCGAAGAACCTGCACCTGGTCTGCGTGGACATGCCAGGGCATGAGGGCACCACCCGCTCCTCACTGGATGACCTGTCCATAGATGGGCAAGTCAAGAGGATACACCAGGTAAGCAGGGAGGCTCCACCAAAGAACTGCCCAGGTGGGTCTTGCCCACCATTGCATCCTCAAGTCTGAAGAACAGTCAACCCGGGTTCTGTTTTGACTCATAATTGCAGACAAAATGGCAGCAGCCCAGTGGTATCCTTGGTCTGCTGTAGAGCGCCAGGGCTTATTGCTGACTTCCTTAAACCTATTGTAACTGTTTCTGGAGAAATACAATCTCATTTTCTGAACTCTTCAGAATCGGAGTTTAGAATTCCTCAAGACCATATGTATTTTAGAGTGTATTTTTTTGGTTACCAGCTGCTTGATGACAGTAACAACATGTCTGCCTAGTTGTGGAGGATGGGGAGGGTGATCTTTTCATTTTGTTCTGATTTAGTATCTTTCTTCAGCCCTGTCTGACTGAGCTTTCAAAGTCATGGGGCTCATGAACCATTTCAAAATTTAATGGTTCATACTCTTCAAGTTGACATTAAATATTTTCTCCATTCAAGGATGTTTATTTAATGTCTGCCCCTCTCCTCTCTTTAAACTGTATTATTTGGAAGCAAGGAACCTTGTTTCTTTGACCTTTTGCTGTATCCTGAGCAGCTGACCATGGTTGCTTGTACGTAATAGATATCCAATAAATATTTTTTAGATGAATGGGTAGATGTAGAGGATAGTTGGTTGAATGGTTGGATAGAAGGAAAGTTGGATGGATGGTTGGATGAATGGTCAAATGGTTGAATAGACGAATGGATAGATAGTTATATGAATGGATGTTTGGATGGTTGAATAGGTGGATGGGTGGATAGCTGTATGAATGGATGGGTGAATGGTTGGGTAAACAGATGGATAGATAGTTACATTAATGGATGTTTAGATGGATGGGAAGCGCTGTAAATTATAGCCAGTCAGCAAACTATGGCCTGCGGGCTTCATTTGATCTGCCACTGAGTTTTGTAAGCTGTTTATTGGAAGACAGCCAGTCACCCGTTTACATGTTGCCTTTAGCTGCTTTTTGCTACAGCAGGAGAGTTGAATAGTTGCAGCAGAGATAATAGGCACACAGAGCAGAAAATATTTACTCTTGGGATCTTTATTTTAAAAATTTGCTGGCTCATGAATTTGAGGGATCTTTGTTGATTTTACGCTTACAAACAACCCCTCAATAACCTATGTCAGGTAAAGAAAAGTACATGGATGTAACAGGATAATCTAGTAGATTTCAGATCCCCTTTCATCAGTAGCCCTTTTCTGCTTGTCCCCATAGGAAGTAGAAAAGTTTTCAACTCTGGAATCCCCATTGTCATTGTCCACAGTTGTATAACCAAGCCCCTTTCTCATTTCCCTTTCTAGTTTGTAGAATGCCTCAAGCTGAACAAAAAGCCCTTCCACCTGGTAGGCACCTCCATGGGCGGCCACGTGGCCGGGGTGTATGCTGCTTACTACCCGTCAGATGTCTGCAGCCTGTCCCTTGTGTGCCCTGCTGGTGAGTTGTAAGATTCAGATCACCCTGTGAGTGACGTGGACGCAGCGGGACCTGAATCTCTGAAGTCAATAGCGGTTTCTGCTGTGACTGTCTTTTAAGAATCATCTTTTTGACAATGTTGTAGAAATACTAAAAAAGTTTGCCTTAGTGGTAAAATCAAGCAAGCAATAGTTGCATAACCATAATTGTAACTATATTGAGCTTTAACATATAGAGCCAGCTTTGTCCCACAAAGAATCGGAGGTGGTTATTTAAAAAGTGTATAAAACTTCACAGCATGTAAATACTTTGAAGTATAATGATAATATTAACATCTAACATTTATTGAATGTTTATGAGCTAGTCTCTTTATATGGCTTTAATCCTTGCCATAACCTTGTGAGGTGAAGGTACTGTTATTATGCATCTTTCTTTTTTGGCTGAAAACTCAGAGATCTTTTTTCATTGCAAGATTTTTTTTTAAATCAACAAACTTTGGTGTCTGATCTTAAATGTGTTCATGTCTACTTGAGCTGTAACATGTCCTCAGAAATTATGATCTGAAGTTGGATTTTTTTTTTTTAATTTTTAAAGTATGGAACACTTCATGAATTTGCATGTCATCCTTGCACAAGAGCTATGCTGATCTGAATCTGTATTGTTCCAGTTTTAGCATATATGCTACTGAGAAGAAGACTAAAATTGGATTTAAAACTTATATACATATATATGTATATAAATCTTCATACTTGAATTTATAACATATTAGTAAGAAAGATGTTTCTCTCTTTTTCCTTCTCTTGCTTCCCTCTTCATCCCTGGTATTTACTGGAGTATGGTTTATGCATAGTAAATTGTCCAGATTTTCAGTACCTATCTCAGTGGCTTTTTACATATGTAATTATTATCCAGATAAGGATAGTATGCCCATTTTATAGGTAAACATTATGTTAGTGCTAGAGCCAGGATAGGAACTGGCCCTAAGCTATCTGACTCCAGAACCCAAGCTGTGGTTTTTAGAGAAGTCCTTTCATATTCACTACCTCTTTTATATGACTTATATCCAGTACCTTCTTCACCCACTAGAACCTGACCAAGAACTGAACTTGTGCATCTTCTACTGAAACATAACTAAATTTATTTATCTTTAAAACCTTTCAACTCATTCAGAAAGTTAAGTTTTCAGGTCTGTTAAGCTCGTTGAAATTGAAGGCAAGTTCCCAAGGGTTTTCGTTTTCCCAAGCACTGTGTCTGAAGTCATTTGATCTTATAATGATACAGTCTAAGAACTGGAGGGGACTTACCAGATGGTCCAGTGGTTAAGACTCTGTGCTCCCAAAGCAGAGGGCATGGGTTCAATCCCTGATTGGGAAACTAAGATCCCGTATGTTGCACAACCCAGCCAAGAAAAAATGAAGAATTGGAGCCCCTCTGGAATGTTATTAGATTTTAAATCACTTATGGATGATCAGCTCTAACTGACTAACTGACTTTTTTGAGTGTATATTCATTTGCCCAGAGAAGCGTTTTATACCTGAGTTTCCATTAGAAAGTTAGAATTGAATTTGAAAATGAAAAGACACACTTTTTTTTTCTACTTTGAAATAATTTTAAATTTATAGAAAGGTTGCGAAGATAGTACCCTTCACCCAGTTCTCTCCTTTTAACAGCTCACATAGCACAGCAAATTTTTTACAACCAGGAAACCAACATGGGTGTATTACTATTAACTAAAATCAGGCTTTAGTTAGATTTCATTGGTTTTTCTACAATTGTCCTTTTCTGTTGCAGGATCCAGTTCAGGATATACCACATGACATTTAGTTTAAGATTATTTTTACAGCAAAAAGAAATAGATCATGTAATCGGCCCATGGCATCACGAGAGCTACACAATACGCACGTTAGATTTAGAGGAGTTGCTGAATATAGCAGATTTATGAAATGTGGATTTCTGTAGCACAGTGTGGCTTCCACTGCCTCTCTTTCTAAGCTCTAGCTCTTCAGCTAAGTTAAACACCTAGAAACTTGCTCGGTGTTGGAAATGAAATTAGTTTTACACCCCTTCATACACCAGCTTGTGTGAACTCTCGTGTCCTGCATCAGGTGATAGAAAATAATGGTCAGTCTCAAGGCTCTTCCAGCTCAGGATTGCCTAATGGTCCCCTGGAGGAAGAGGGACTGTGGAGAGAGCAGTCCTGCCCTCCTGTCCCAATGTGTGGGACAGCTCCAAAGGGGACTCACTCTCACTGCATTCTGTGTGCTGACCCCAAATAAGAGATTATTCAGTGGGTCCAGGCTGAAGGAAGGAGCACTCAGTCAGTCCACTCTAGTCATGCATTTCACCAGATCTCCTCTCAACCTGTACAGAAGTCTGAGAGGGCCTCAGGCAGGGTGTCTTCTAGACTCTCAAGGTCTTCTTCATTTCAGTCCTACGGGTGAATCCCCTGGCAGCTTAAGTGCAGATTCTGATGTAAGAGACTTAGGGGAGGGGCTGAGGTGCTGCGTTTCTTATGGGCTCCCAGTTTGCGTAGCCAACCCTTAAGATGTTCTGAAGAAAAAAATTTGTTTCCTGTTTCTCAAATTGTCATTTTGACTTTGAGCAAGGATGCCAGTACCAATTAAAAAGAAATTACCAGTGGAAAACACCCAAGATACATTAGGTCTGGGCTGATTTTGGAAGTTCTCTATATAAAGTGGGGTTTGATAAGAAGGTAGATATATTGCCAAGCTTTTTTGATTTGAACCCCCCAGGTCTGCAGTACTCAACTGATAATAAATTTGTGCAACGGCTCAAAGAACTGCAGGAGTCGGCCGCCGTAGAGAAGATTCCCTTGATCCCGACCACCCCGGAGGAGATGAGCGAGATGCTGCAGCTCTGCTCCTACGTGCGCTTCAAGGTGCCCCAGCAGGTACCGTGGCTCCGCAGCAGCATGCCTGCCGCTGCCCTGCGCGGGTGGCCAGGGCCAGCTGCCCCGCCTCCTTCCCTCCTTGTCCTCGGCTTTCATTCATTCAGCAAGTGCCGTGCCTGTGATGTATCCAGCACTGTGCTTGGGCACCCCGGGGAAGAAGTGAGACAGAGAGGGCCAGGGGGAGAAGCAGTCAGTTAACAAGACAGATAATTTCACACTGTAGTAAGTTTTCTAGAGGAAATGAAGATAGTGCTGTGGTTGCAAACAGAGAGGCAGGAGAAACTTTCTAAGGCTCTGTAAGAAAACAGCCTGAGCAAGGATGCATAAAACAGTCAAGTTCAAGATGCTGGAAGGAGAGGCCAGGGTAACTGGAGCCCAGAGTGTGAGGGAAAGAATGGGTTGAGGTGAGGTTGGAATAGGATGCAAGGGTTGAGTCAGAGATTCTCATTTAAAAATTAGAAAAAAGTTTCAGGGCCCTTTTAACACCCTTAAGAATGATTGAGAACCCCAAAGAGCTTCTTTTTATGAAAGCTGTAACTATTGATGTGTACCATATTAGAGATTAAACCCCAGGAGAACTTAAAATACAAGAATACACAAGTACTCCTTTCATTAGCTATCAGAATGGTGACATTATCCATCATTCTATAGACTCTGAAAATCAGCATGCTTTTGAGAGAATCAAAGTGAAAAAGGCAAGCAACATTTAGTGTTATTATGAAAATATTCTGATGTCTTATAATCCCAAGAACTGCTTTGAGAACCACTAGGCTGGATCATGTAGAACTTTTAAGAGACCATGGGAAGGAGACTGGAGTTCTTCTAAATACTGTAGGAGAAGCACTCAAGAGCGGTAGGGGAACACAAACAGAAATGGAGAAGCCCGTTAGTTACTCCAGGATGAGAGTGTAGACGGGATAGTAGTAGTGGAGAATGAGATCTGAGAAGCTTTGGAAGGAAGGAGGTAGGACTTACTGGCCACTGGGAAGTGGAGGATGAGAGAATGTGAGTCACAGGTGATTTCTGATACTTTAGTTGGATAAAGGTAGTGTTTTCTTCCTCTTTTTAAAAATTTTTATTATTTCCGGCCATGCCACATGACATGTGGGATGCTCGTTCCCCAACTAGGCATCGAACCTGTGCTCCGGGCAGTGGAGACATGGAGTCTTAACCACGGGACTGCTAGGGAAGTCCCAAGGTAGTGTTTTCTGAGTAGGGGAACGGGAGGGAGGGTGGGTTTGGGGCATCAGCTGAGAGCTCCATTTTGGATGGATTAAGTTCAAGTTCCCTGAGACGCCATCACATGCAGGTGTCATGGAGACAGAAATACGAGCGGAGCTGAGGGAAGTCTGGCCTGGGCTGTGTAATTAGAGCCATCAGCCAAGGATGGTATTAAAAGCCATGGGTCTAAATGAGGTTGTGCAGGAGATAGTGTGGGGAACCAAGAGTCCATGAGTGAGACCTCCCAGCAGCACATTCTTTCACTCTGTCTCGGGAGCTGGACGCTGCCTGGGGGTGGAGTAGGTCCTCCTGGGAGTTGAGAGAATGGGCTCTGTGCAGAGATCCTGAACATGACTCATTAATGGATGTGGCCCATCTCTGAGGAAGCATCACAGAATCAGATTCTGTGGCATGTTCTGTCCATGAAGTTCTCTTTTCGGTCATGACTTTACATTGCTCCTCTCTCAGCACTGATCTCTTTCCAGAATAGAGTAACCAAGTGGGGTTTTAGGAAATTCCATGTTTTGAGTTGTCAGACAAGTGTAGACGCTGGGAGAAAAGAAATGCAGATCTCAAAGCCTTTCCCTGGTAGGCAGGGAAGGAGGGTAGGCAGGTAGCCTGGGAGGAGCCCCCAGGCTCCCAGCCCACTGGGTCACGTTGTATAATGGCTGTGTTGGCTGGCTTGCGTCTTCCGCTCCTGCTTCTGTAAGAGCAAGGACCGTGTCTTTGGTTGTTCTCTTCCCAGCCTCTGGCAAAGTGCTTGCATGAGATAGGTCCTAGGTAGAGTGGATGGATCAGTGGACAGGAGGAAGCCTGAACAACACAGGGATGGAGAATGGATGTGTGGGTGGGTGCAGGGTAGAAGGGTGCATGAATGGGTGCATGTGCATACATCACTGATTTCAGGGTGCAGAGAGATGGATGGCTGAACGCATGGATGGATGGGAGGGTGTCTGGAAATGGCAGAGATGGAGGGTGATGGATTGGTGGATGCAGGGCAGATGGATACATGGGTAGATGTATGCGTATGTGGTTCAGAGGTGCTGAGTGGGGGGGTGGTGGGTAGGTGGATGTCTGCATGAAGCAGGGGTGGAGGGTGGATGGGTAGCTGCAGGCTAAGTGGACACATGGATGGCCATGTGCGTGTCCGAGTCAGAGATGCAGGATGGATGGATAGGCAGAGGTGCGGAGCAGAGGTGGAGGGTGGATGGGTGAATGGAAGATGGAGAGATGCATGGGCACAGGGTAGATAGTAGAACAAAGGAAATATCTGATGCTGAGCACAGTGTGGACAGTTTGCCATTCGTCTCACCTCTGGGCTTCCACTTCCGGAAGAGTCAGATGCTCCAGCGGGTGGGTTTTGTCCAGAGCAGTTAAGACTGGGTCTTCCCACTTCAGTCAGTGCACAGGACTCCTGAGAGGGTATTGAAGGGGTTCAGTCCATTACTGGGGAAATGAGAGGAGTGACGGCTACTAATGTGACCCCGGGCCCCTACCTCAAGAACCCCGAGGTGGGGGAGAGGCGGGCCCCAGCACCTCTCCGGGTTGGTCTCCAGGTCCAGGAGCCTTGGCCTGCCGGCGTGTGCTGCAGCCCATAGCCTGCGTGTCACACAGGGAGCTCCGGACATCAAAAGCCTTCCCAGAACTTCCCCAGTGGTTGATTTCTTCACTGCTTAAGAGGCTCATCGTCCCCAGCAGTTAATTTTTTTAAATAGACCTTGTTTTATATTGGGTATTACTGAGTAACTACTTGATATTATTTTCATTCTGATTATGTCTCAGGATAAGCAGAGAATTCCTCATAGGTGAAGCAGTTTACATGCCACCAGGATCCTTTGGCTTCACAGTTATTCCCAGAGTTCCTTCCTTATGAGAAAGAAAAAGCCTCTTATGAACCTAAGTCCCCATTACACTGCATGGCCATCAAGGGAATTTGAAGACCAGGCCTTACAAACCTTGACAACGCCCGAAACTGCTGGCCTTTGATTTCCCCTCTTTGTCCCAGACCCTTCTGAGGCCTGAGGGTACGAATCCTCCCTCGCCTTCTGACTTTGGGTTATTTATCCCTAGATCCTGCAGGGCCTTGTCGACGTCCGCATCCCTCACAACACCTTCTACCGAAAGCGTAAGTAGCCCTGTGTTGACCTCTGAGCCTGTGACACATCTTATGGATGGCCGCCTCGTCTTCCTTACATTTCTGAGACTTTGAGGGTTTTCTGGGACCCCTCAAGAAAGGCACAGTNGTGGGATGCTCGTTCCCCAACTAGGCATCGAACCTGTGCTCCGGGCAGTGGAGACATGGAGTCTTAACCACGGGACTGCTAGGGAAGTCCCAAGGTAGTGTTTTCTGAGTAGGGGAACGGGAGGGAGGGTGGGTTTGGGGCATCAGCTGAGAGCTCCATTTTGGATGGATTAAGTTCAAGTTCCCTGAGACGCCATCACATGCAGGTGTCATGGAGACAGAAATACGAGCGGAGCTGAGGGAAGTCTGGCCTGGGCTGTGTAATTAGAGCCATCAGCCAAGGATGGTATTAAAAGCCATGGGTCTAAATGAGGTTGTGCAGGAGATAGTGTGGGGAACCAAGAGTCCATGAGTGAGACCTCCCAGCAGCACATTCTTTCACTCTGTCTCGGGAGCTGGACGCTGCCTGGGGGTGGAGTAGGTCCTCCTGGGAGTTGAGAGAATGGGCTCTGTGCAGAGATCCTGAACATGACTCATTAATGGATGTGGCCCATCTCTGAGGAAGCATCACAGAATCAGATTCTGTGGCATGTTCTGTCCATGAAGTTCTCTTTTCGGTCATGACTTTACATTGCTCCTCTCTCAGCACTGATCTCTTTCCAGAATAGAGTAACCAAGTGGGGTTTTAGGAAATTCCATGTTTTGAGTTGTCAGACAAGTGTAGACGCTGGGAGAAAAGAAATGCAGATCTCAAAGCCTTTCCCTGGTAGGCAGGGAAGGAGGGTAGGCAGGTAGCCTGGGAGGAGCCCCCAGGCTCCCAGCCCACTGGGTCACGTTGTATAATGGCTGTGTTGGCTGGCTTGCGTCTTCCGCTCCTGCTTCTGTAAGAGCAAGGACCGTGTCTTTGGTTGTTCTCTTCCCAGCCTCTGGCAAAGTGCTTGCATGAGATAGGTCCTAGGTAGAGTGGATGGATCAGTGGACAGGAGGAAGCCTGAACAACACAGGGATGGAGAATGGATGTGTGGGTGGGTGCAGGGTAGAAGGGTGCATGAATGGGTGCATGTGCATACATCACTGATTTCAGGGTGCAGAGAGATGGATGGCTGAACGCATGGATGGATGGGAGGGTGTCTGGAAATGGCAGAGATGGAGGGTGATGGATTGGTGGATGCAGGGCAGATGGATACATGGGTAGATGTATGCGTATGTGGTTCAGAGGTGCTGAGTGGGGGGGTGGTGGGTAGGTGGATGTCTGCATGAAGCAGGGGTGGAGGGTGGATGGGTAGCTGCAGGCTAAGTGGACACATGGATGGCCATGTGCGTGTCCGAGTCAGAGATGCAGGATGGATGGATAGGCAGAGGTGCGGAGCAGAGGTGGAGGGTGGATGGGTGAATGGAAGATGGAGAGATGCATGGGCACAGGGTAGATAGTAGAACAAAGGAAATATCTGATGCTGAGCACAGTGTGGACA
The DNA here is from genome assembly GCA_006410735.1 of Raphicerus campestris. Lineage (NCBI taxonomy): Eukaryota > Metazoa > Chordata > Mammalia > Artiodactyla > Bovidae > Raphicerus > Raphicerus campestris. The sequence goes on along the minus strand of SJYW01009584.1, from coordinate 225,605 downwards.
GTTTGCCATTCGTCTCACCTCTGGGCTTCCACTTCCGGAAGAGTCAGATGCTCCAGCGGGTGGGTTTTGTCCAGAGCAGTTAAGACTGGGTCTTCCCACTTCAGTCAGTGCACAGGACTCCTGAGAGGGTATTGAAGGGGTTCAGTCCATTACTGGGGAAATGAGAGGAGTGACGGCTACTAATGTGACCCCGGGCCCCTACCTCAAGAACCCCGAGGTGGGGGAGAGGCGGGCCCCAGCACCTCTCCGGGTTGGTCTCCAGGTCCAGGAGCCCTGGCCTGCTGGCGTGTGCTGCAGCCCATAGCCTGCGTGTCACACAGGGAGCTCCGGACATCAAAAGCCTTCCCAGAACTTCCCCAGTGGTTGATTTCTTCACTGCTTAAGAGGCTCATCGTCCCCAGCAGTTAATTTTTTTAAATAGACCTTGTTTTATATTGGGTATTACTGAGTAATTACTTGATATTATTTTCATTCTGATTATGTCTCAGGATAAGCAGAGAATTCCTCATAGGTGAAGCAGTTTACATGCCACCAGGATCCTTTGGCTTCACAGTTATTCCCAGAGTTCCTTCCTTATGAGAAAGAAAAAGCCTCTTATGAACCTAAGTCCCCATTACACTGCATGGCCATTAAGGGAATTTGGAGACCAGGCCTTACAAACCTTGACAACGCCCGAAACTGCTGGCCTTTGATTTCCCCTCTTTGTCCCAGACCCTTCTGAGGCCTGAGGGTACGAATCCTCCCTCGCCTTCTGACTTTGGGTTATTTATCCCTAGATCCTGCAGGGCCTTGTCGACGTCCGCATCCCTCACAACACCTTCTACCGAAAGCGTAAGTAGCCCTGTGTTGACCTCTGAGCCTGTGACACATCTTATGGATGGCCGCCTCGTCTTCCTTACATTTCTGAGACTTTGAGGGTTTTCTGGGACCCCTCAAGAAAGGCACAGTGCCTTAGACTCAGACTGTATACCCTGTATATATCCTATATATACATATACACTATATATTTCCTAAACTTGGTGGTGTCCACAGCACAGCTCACACTCACTTTATTTTCTTCCCTCCAAAGTGTTTTTGGAAATCGTCAGTGAGAAGTCGAGATACTCCCTCCATCAGAACATGGACAAGATTAAGGTCCCTACGCAGATAATCTGGGGGAAACAAGACCAGGTATGTGGTGTGTCCCAGGGCTGCCTGTGCCAGTTACACCAGCCTCCAAGGAAAAACTCATGGTCCTTTATGAAGGGAGCCTGGCTGCTCTCTGATACCAGGGAGAGGTGGCACACACCTGGTGCCAAGTGCCGGCGTTCACAGGGAGTTGAGGGCAGTGACGCTGACCTCTTAAAATATGTGACAATTTGAAAGCGTTTTCGTAAATTATCTTTCTCAAAACCATATAGTCACAAGGTACAGAAACCTTGAAAGAGTATAGAAAGATGGATAAGAGTACACTCGGTCTCTTTGACATCCTAGATCCCAGTTCCCATTTCTTCAAGGCAGCACTTACCGTTCGTGTGTGTTTCTTTTAAATTTTCTAAGGCAACAGTTTTTGCACATGCTTTTTCTAAAAGGGCCTTATAGTAAATATTTGCAACTCTGCGGGTGATAAGTTCCTGTTATATCTATTCAGCTCTTCTACTGTGATGTGCCATGCAGAGCAAATGACAGGCAGAGCTCCAGGGAGCCTGCAGTCACAAAGCAGGCAGGGGCTGTTGGCCGGCTTCTGTTCCAAGCATCTGTCAGCATGCATAAAGAAGTGTTATGTATAAGATTTTCAAACATGCAGTATATACAGTTTCGCACATTAATTGCTTCATATATATGAGAAATAGCTACCTTGGAAATCATTTACTATCAGCTTGAAGAGATCCACACATTCTAGTGCTTTCAATATTTTATTTTGAAATGATCTCACGTTTACAGGATAATTGTAAAAGTAGCACAGAGTACTCCTGTAGCTACTTTACCTAGTTTCATCAGTTTTAACTGCTTGTTCAAAAATTCACGTGCTATAAGATTTGCCTTGTTGCACACCCACTGCGGCTCAGGTGTAGAACGCGTCTGTCATCCTGTAAGTTCTCCCTTGCCCATTTGCAGTTCATCTCCATTCCTGCCCCAGCACTGTTCAGCCGCTGACCTGCTTTCTGTTTCTGAAGTCTTGTCTAGAATTTCCATAACATGCTGTGTTATAGTGTAGTCTTCTGCATCCGGCTTCATCTACTCAAGCGTGATGTTTCTGAGGCTCGTCCATATCATCGCCTATGCCAACAATTTGTTCCTTTCTATTGCTGAGTGTCATTCCATGATACATACGTATCATTTACTGCCTCATCTAGACAGATGTAGAAATACGTGTTTTGAGGCCATTTGGAGTAAGCTGCTTACATCATGTCCCTTTACCCCCAGTGCTTCAAGGGGTATTTACTGCAACCCAGAATATTATCACACATGATCGCAGGGCATTGTCACACTTGGGACATGTAACACTGATGACATAGCTTTTAGCTAACGTACAGTCCATATTTCAAATGGATTCCTTGTTTCAGTGGCGTCCTACATAAGGTGCTCCTCCTCCTGCCCCTGTAACCAGGGTCACATACTGTGTATCGTGTCTTTTTAGTTTCCTTTTGTATAAAATGATGCCCTCTTTCTGCCTTTATCTTTTATAACACTGAAATATTTGAAGAGTGTGAGCCAGGTTTTTTGGGGGGGCTGGGCAGTTATTTTACAAAATGTTCCTCAGTTTGAGTTGGTTGGCTGTTTCCTCATGATTAAATTCGGGATACTTATCCCTGGCCAGAATATCTCATGGGTAGTAAGACTTCACATCCTCAGAAGGAGAATGTCTTTCCTTCAGTGGTGGGAATTTTTAGAACGGTCATTTATTTGGGGGGCTGCACCGTATAGCATGTGGGGTCTTAGTTCCTCAACCAGGGATTGAAACTGTGCCCTAGGCGGCGGAAGCCTCTTAACCTCTGGCCTGCCTGGGACATCCCAGTGATGGGAATATTGATTGATTGTGACATCTGATTTCTTCATTATAGACATCATTTCTCCACTTGCAACTAGTAAGCAGTCTGCGGGGAGGCACTCTGAGGCCATGTGGTCCTCGCCAAACATTTCCCTCTAGATTTACCATTCGTGAACGGTTGTTGCCCCAAAACAAAATTNGGTCAGTTATTTTACAAAATGTTCCTCAGTTTGAGTTGGTTGGCTGTTTCCTCATGATTAAATTCGGGATACTTATCCCTGGCCAGAATATCTCATGGGTAGTAAGACTTCACATCCTCAGAAGGAGAATGTCTTTCCTTCAGTGGTGGGAATTTTTAGAACGGTCATTTATTTGGGGGGCTGCACCGTATAGCATGTGGGGTCTTAGTTCCTCAACCAGGGATTGAAACTGTGCCCTAGGCGGCGGAAGCCTCTTAACCTCTGGCCTGCCTGGGACATCCCAGTGATGGGAATATTGATTGATTGTGACATCTGATTTCTTCATTATAGACATCATTTCTCCACTTGCAACTAATAAGCAGTCTGCGGGGAGGCACTCTGAGGCCATGTGGTCCTCGCCAAACATTTCCCTCTAGATTTACCATTCGTGAACGGTTGTTGCCCCAAAACAAAATTCTCTGTGTTCTTTTTGGGAGCTGCATAGTACTCCATTATCTGCTCCATTAGTGCCCTACTGATGGTCACTTAGGTCATTTTCAGTTTTTTGTCTCTAAACCACACCTTGATGTGCATCATTATACATGTGTGTTTGCAGTGTGAGGGTGTATCTGAAGGGTCAGTTCTTAGATGCGGAATAGCTTGATTAAAGGCTTTGTGCATTTAAAAATTTTGACAGGCTTTTTGACAGGCTTTGTCAGATGGCTCTGTTAGTTTGCTAGGCCTGCTGTAACCAAGTACCACAAATTGGGAGGCTTAAACAACTGAATTATGTTGGCTTCCAGTTCTGGCATACAGATACACTGGGGGCTTTCCTGGTGGCTCAGATGGTATAGAATCTGCCTGCAATGCAGGAGAGCTGGGTTCAACTCCTGGGTTGGGTAGATTCCCTGGAGAAGGAAATGGCAACCCACTCCAGTATTCTTGCCTGGAGAATCCCAGGGATGGGGGAGCCTGGCAGGCTGCCGTCTATGGGGTCGCACAGAGTCGGACACGACTGAAGCGACTTAGCAGCAGCAGCATGGAGCATCTTTAATGGCAGTCTTAGAAAGAAGGAAGGGGTCATTTATCACAGCCCTGCCTGAAAGACTTCTGGAAGCTTCTGAAATAACAGTGGAAAGCCCCAGGAATCACACATGGGCTCTTGCCTCACTGCCTGAAGCCGGGTTGTTAGGACTGCTGAGGATGGACCCTCTAGGCAGATGTTGAAGAAGCTGAGGGATGCCGAATGTTTAGAACTCAATCCACCGTTAATCTGGGTTCCTTGTTCTGGGCAGAAGTGACACTAGGAGTGACTGGTGCAAGACACTGGATGGGGCTGCCTGCCAGTGTAAGTCTTATCTTCTATTTGAGCCCCTGAGTTCCTCCTTCTTCCCAGGGAAGCTTACTTGTTGCTTTGTCCAAAGGAAGTCCCTGGAAATTACTGGGAGATTGCAATGTGTGTCAGGCTAGGCTGAATCTTGTAAATTACACGAGTGAATCAGGTGAGCGTGCCAGCTGATACTCTGTTTTCCATGTATCACCTTGTCAGACTCTCCCGTAGCCCTATAAGAGACGAGGGGACACTGTGCCCATTTTACAGCCAAGGAGACCAAAGCTTGGAAGGGTAAAGTGCCTTGCCCAAGGTCACACAGATAACAAGTAAAGGGAAGCCTCTTGGTTTGTGACTGAAGGTGACTTGCAAAAGCAATGTTTTTGCCAGTTCAGACAGAAGCACTATTGCTTAATTTCCAGGGGAGCTTAGAGCCCTGTTGGCTCACCTGGATCAGGCCACTGTGTGGCTGCTTCAGCTGCAGATCACTGAGGCCACACCTTGGGCTCCTGCTGAGGATGGTGACCTGCCTGTTTATTCAGATAAGTTTGGGATCTGCCATTGCTGAGCCGCCTANGGGGACACTGTGCCCATTTTACAGCCAAGGAGACCAAGGCTTGGAAGGGTAAAGTGCCTTGCCCAAGGTCACACAGATAACAAGTAAAGGGAAGCCTCTTGGTTTGTGACTGAAGGTGACTTGCAAAAGCAATGCTTTTGCCAGTTCAGACAGAAGCGCTATTGCTTAATTTCCAGGGGAGCCTGGAGCCCTGTTGGCTCACCTGGGCCAGGCCACTGTGTGGCTGCTTCAGCTGCAGATCACTGAGGCCACACCTTGGCTCCTGCTGAGGAAGGTGACCTGCCTGTTTATTCAGATAAGTTTGGGATCTGCCATTGCTGAGCCGCCTGTGAGGCTGGAAACAAGCTCACCTGGATTCCAGGATCATGTTGCTAAAGGGCACATCAAGGTGCCTGCCCTCCTCATCCTAGACTCTCAATAACTGGAACTTGTGTTCTTCGGTACCTGCAGGGCTCATTTACCTTGCTGCTACCATCATCCCTCCTCCACAGTCTGGAGATAATCGCGGTTGTTTGTCCAAAGCAGATTTCTGGGGTGGGGGAGTGATGTTTCTGGTTGCCAGAGAGGTCAGGCCGCTGCTCTTAACTAGTGATCATCTGAGGAGCCCAAGGACTAGACCCCACACTGGTTGGAACTGGAAGGTTGGTCACTGGGTTCCCAAAACATCACCTGTCCCCTCACCACCACACAATCAGAAAATCATGCACCCCATCGCCTCTACCCCAAATGTTGCCTTTNAGATAATCGGGGTTGTTTGTCCAAAGCAGATTTCTAGGGTGGGGGAGTGATGTTTCTGGTTGCCAGAGAGGTCAGGCCGCTGCTTTTAACTGGTGATCATCTGAGGAGCCCAAGGACTAGACCCCACACTGGTTGGAACTGGAAGGTTGGTCACTGGGTTCCCGAAACATCACCTGTGCCCTCACCACCACACAATCAGAAAATCATGCACCCCATCGCCTCTACCCCAAATGTTGCCTTTAAAAACTTCCCTCGGAGCCGTGGGAGAGTTTGGGTCTTCTGAGCACGAGCACCCTCCTCCTTGCTTGGCCTTTCCATAAACCCTTCTCTGTTCCACACTCTGACCTTCAGTGGCTGTGGCTTCACTGTGGGTCAGGCACACCACCTAGGGTTGACCACAGTACTGAAGCAAGTCTTGTATTAAAACAGGAGTTTATTGGGTCTATTTCAGAAACGTTTGCGAAAATACTCTTTGGCCAGGTTTGGGGCCATTTTTAAAAGGTCTCTTGGACTCTGTTTCCCAAGTTTTTCTGTCTCTCTCTCTTCCCCACCCCTGGTCCCATCTCTTTTTCATTGTTTATCTCATATCTGTCTGCTCCATCACCCACACGGACACTCTCTTAGCAGCTGGAAACCTGACTCTTCTGATTTTTCATCTTTCTAGTCTTCCAAGGTCACTCCTTGAATCATACAGACTAGGACTTTCCCATCAGCCACTTCTCCCTCCCCCACTCTCATCCCTCCCAAATTGGATGATGTTCCTACAGCCTCTCCATGCCCTGAAAGGAGGTTAAAAAAGAGCAGTGGGGGTGGTCACAGATGGGGCCGTGGGAAAGTCCTCAAACTACCTGCCGTGGTCTGGGCCAGAGGGCAGCCCTGCTGGGGCTGCTGTCCTGGTGTCTCCAGCTTCCCTGGGACCCAGCGTTGCTGCTGTCTGGGCTGGAGATCATCCTCAGGCTGTGGGCCTGGGGTTGCCAGTGCCTGTGATAGGATGAGGGTCTTGTGGGACCTTATGCCGGGGGGTAGGGGAGGGAAGAATGTCCTTTGAGCAGCAGGACAGCCCTGTCTGTTGGCTCCTGGAGGAATCTTTCTTTCCCTGGTTTCTGGATCTTTGGTCTCTAAGCCCTCAAGATAACGACCAGGAACCTCAGGGCACACCTAGACGTCTCCCAAGCTCCAGTAAGGATGAGAGGAGAAGAGATTCTTAGGGGCAGAAAGTGGCAGGAGGGACTTCTCTGGGGGTCCAGTGGTTAAGCCTCCACTGCAGGGGGTGAGAGTTTGATCCCTGGTTGGGGGACTAAGACCTCAACATGCCAAGTGATGCGGCCAAAAAAGGAAAAAAAAAGGGGCACAAAGATGACAATCCCAGTGACCCAAGTCAAAGCTGACTGGGATTAGTTAACTTGCTAGAGGGCAACTATGAGTGTCAGACTGCAGTCCCCCACCACACCTCACAGAACCAGATGTGATACTGAATTCAGAAATTTTCAGATTTTACAGAGGTATTATTGCGTGTGCACCATACACTGTGCACCACGCCCATTGAGGCCCGGGGCTGCCTTCTGTTATCTAATGCAGTCGTATTTCTGCTGTGCATATCCACAGCAAATGGGACAAAAGCTATAAAAAGCTTCAGCTCAGTTCAGATTAAGCATTATGCCAAATGAAGATTTAGTTTCCAGATTTTTCTTGGATTCCAGGGTTGCAGTTAAGGGACAGTGAACCTGCCTTCCCTGTCCCCTCTCTCCTGCTTTGAGGGTTGGGGGTGGGAGGTGACATCTTGAGGAAAATCTGTTCTTCCCAGTTGGAAGGAGGAGCATGCGGATGGCTGTGGTCCAAGGCTCCCTCTGGTGACCGTAAGGGGCAAGTCCTGAGTTTTATTTAACAGGTTTTAACAGTATTATAAAAATGATGCCTTGTCAGTTTAAAATAAACAAACTGGATGCTAAAACATTGTGAGCATCTCCTACACCTTCTACACAGCCCCACCCTTCTTCCATCAGTCCACTTGGAACCCTTCTAGACATCCTACTTATGTATGTATGTATCTATGTGTACACATAGAATCATATATGTAACTGGCTGAGGCCAGTAGGAACCCAAGTTTGGCTGCTTGCTGCTTGAAAAGTCAATACTCAGAGATGAGTGTTGGTGGAAAAAGTTGCTTTATTCAGGCACTTTTGCATGGTGCCTGGCACAAAGTATGCCCTTGATTAATATTACCTATGATGGACTATGTCTGAGACCATCTCCTAGTTGTGGGTTAGAGGAAAAAGGTTTTAAAGGGGAGTTTCAGGAGTGCACAAGCAAGGGGCTACATGCAGAACAGCACAGTCAGTTCCAGTAATTATCTCCACACTGATTGTGCAATGGTGTGGTCAGCATCATCTTGATGGTTTTATGTGTAATCAGTCAGTAACTCTACTCCAGGGTTGGGCTGTTTTCATCTCCTTAAGGCCAGCCCCTGGAATTCTCAAGTGAGCAAGATTAATTCTCTTCTACTTATACATGGAAGGACTTCTGTACCCAAGAAGGGCTCACAGGGTCCTGCTTGGTTTCACTTTTTTTTTTTTTTTTGCTGCTCTTCAATCCTGAGGGGAACAGGGGCAGGACAAGAAAGGGAATAAAGTTTTGGATCGAGAGACTAATCATAAACTTGTCAAGGGAACTCATTTTAGGGGTACTTGGTAGGAACTGAGAGCTGGGCACCGGATGGCAGTGGTGGCGCCAGCACTGACAAGGCCCCAGCCTCACGGACTTTACATTCAAGTTTTGGCAGCCCCAGGCCCTCTCCTCTAAATACCCCTGACATGACACATAATGGGTGGTAATATGGTGCAGTGTGGAGAGAACTGTCTAGAGTCAGATGCACTTATAACTGTGTGCTCTTGATCTTAGCCTGTTGTGCCTCAGTTTCCATCTCTGTAAAATGGATCATAATAATAGTGTCCTTAGGACTGTGTGAGAGTTCAATGAGATAATGTAGTTTTTTGCATAGTGCCTGGCCACAAAGTAAGCACTTGATTAATGTTCAGTTCAGTTCAGTTCCTTCGCTCAGTCGTGTCCGACTCTTTGCAACCCCATGAATCGCAGCACGCCAGGCCTCCCTGTCCATCACCAACTCCCGGAGTTCACTCAGATTCACGTCCATTGAGTCTGTGATACCATCCAGCCATCTCATCCTCTGTCATCCCCTTCTCCTCCTACCCCCAATCCCTCCCAGCATCAAAGTCTTTTCCAATGAGTCAACTCTTCACATCAGGTGGCCAAAGTACTGGAGTTTCAGCTTTAGCATCATTCCTTCCAAAGAAATCCCAGGGCTGATCTCCTTCAGAATGGACTGGTTGGATCTCCTTGCAGTCCAAGGGACTCTCAAGAGTCTTCTCCAACACCACAGTTCAAAAGCATCAATTCTTCGGCACTCAGCCTTCTTCACAGTCCAACTCTCACATCCATACATGACTACTGGAAAAACCATAGCCTTGACGGACCTTAGTCGGCAAAGTAATGTCTCTGCTTTTGAATATACTATCTAGGTTGCTCATAACTTTTCTTCCAAGGAGTAAGTGTCTTCTAATTTCATGGCTGCAGTCACCATCAGCAGTGATTTCGGAGTCCCCCAAAA
>SJYW01009584.1:195503-206024 GCA_006410735.1 Raphicerus campestris | reverse complement strand
GGTTGATCATAACTTTTCTTCCAAGGAATAAGCGTCTTCTAATTTCATGGCTGCAGTCACCATCTGCATTAGCTATTATTACTGAATACACATGGTATGTTTCATGAGTACAGGGGCCATATCATTTTGTTCCCAGTACTATCACATAATAGGGGCTCAGAAAGTACTTATTCAATTGACGACTAGATGATACTTGGTTTACATTTGGAAACAGAACCATCTGGGCTTTTTATGTTAACCCAGACAGAATACCTACTATGCGCTGGGAGCCACAGGAGACGCCGAGAAAGGGTCTTGCCCTTGTTGAGTGCTTTACATAGGAAATGATCACCAGAAGAAATGCCAGATATAAATTTTTTTGAACGAATGAAGGCATGAGTGAGTGGATGACTGCGAAACAAGCTCCTGGGCAGAGTCCCTTAGCCCGCGCAGACATCTGCACACACGGCTTTCTGCAGAGTGGGCACTAGAGGGCACTGAGCATGGCGCGTCTCAGATTCAGTTACTCCTGGGTCCTTAGGAGAACCCCGCGCGGTGGCGTCACATCCGCGCTCCATGTCACGCATCCGGGGGCGGGGCAGAGGGGCCAAATGTAAACACCCCGGAGATTCCCCAGGCCGCGGGCTGCGCGGTAGTTCCACGTCTTGGTGGGTTCTTGCAGTGAATTAGAGTCCGGGAGGCGTCAGACTAGTCCGATGGAGAGCGGGTAGGCGGAAGCCCACACCCGGGCGACTGCTTTCCGGGAGTGGGCTCAGTTGGCCGCACTGGTGACGTAGGACGTGCGCGCCAGGGGAGCGTGCGTAAGGCGGAGGGACGGCGGGCAGCGGGGAGCGGCCTGGTGTAGCTCCGGCTCCGGCCGCGGGTGCCACGGGCTAAGGCGCGGCTGGGCCGCGGACCGTCCCGGGCTTCGCTGCAACGCGGTCTCAGACGCACGGGCCGGCTGAGAGGACTGAGCGAGACCACGTGTGCAGAGCGCGTGCGCCTGGGCTCTGGCGGGAGCGAAATCAGTGGCGGCAGTCAGAAAAAGTTAAGAACGACTTCACCTGCCCCACAGTAGGGAATCGAGAGCTTTTTTTTTTTTAATCATTGATTTCGTCTCAAAATCATATATTGGATGCCTGCCGTATGCGATGTATTGCTTTAGGTTTTTGGGAAACAACAGAACACGACAGAAACGTGTTTTGGAGCATATATTCTAGTAGGGCTGGGGAGGGAAATTTAAATAAGGAACAAATGAACTTGACAGTTAATGTGGGAGGGTGGTGAGTGCTTTGAGAAATAAGAGCAGGGGCACGGGGCGGTGACATAAGAGAAAAATGCCTCTGGAACAGGTCGGGAGCTGAAATTGAACAAAGTCATGAAAGAGGCAAGGGGGTGAGCCACTTGGCTGTCTGGAATTATTTCTAGCATGTGGAAAAGCTGGGAGAGACCGTCCAGAGACCGGAGGGGAAAAGCTGGAGCTGGGGAGGCCGGCGTGGTGGAAGGAGCTCATCAGGGGAGAGTGNCTGGAATTATTTCTAGCATGTGGAAAAGCTGGGAGAGACCGTCCAGAGACCGGAGGGGAAAAGCTGGAGCTGGGGAGGCCGGCGTGGTGGAAGGAGCTCATCAGGGGAGAGTGATGAGACACGAGGTCAAGGCGTTGGAAGTAGCGGGTATCGATCAGATTGGACCCTCAGGGCTGTAAAGACTTTGGCTTTTCTCTCGAAGGGGAACCTCTAAAAGCTTCGAGCAGAGGAATGATGTGGCCTGATTAGTTTTTAACAGGGTCACCCAGACTACTGTAGAGACGAGACTGGGGAGGGAAGCAGGGACACTTGTTACTAATAAGTCAGGTTATGAGTATCCCTGCAGCTACCAAAAAGGCTGACTTGAGAGATGGTGATGACAGCCACCGTGGAGGTGCTCACATTTTCCCGGGGAGCCTGGTGAATGAGCCAGGCTGCGGGGAGAGCTTTCCAGCCGTCGTCTGCTTTACTCAGGACAACCTGCAGAGGGCAGTGCTGTCAATGACGCTGGGGCTCCGGCCTGTCAGAGGCCAGTCAGAAGTGACTGCTCAGTAAACACCTGCTCCTTAAGTGTTTTGTGGGGTTTTTGGGTTTGTTTTTTTTTTTTTGTAAAATAAACATAACATAAAATTTACCATTTTAAAATGTACAGTTTGTTGGCATTAAGTACATTTGTCTTGTTGTACAGCTATCATCCTTATCAATTTCCAGAATACTGTGTCTTTGTTGTTATTGGCATCCTAAGCCCCAGCCCCATCTCACTCATCTGCCTCAGGCAGCCAACTCTTCTAAAGTACTCAGTAACGCTTCAAAAATAGCTCTTGTGTGCTGGGCAATAAGTGGAATGATTGAGAGTCCTGTTCTCCTTGCCCTTTTAGTTAGGGAAGACTCTGGTGGTGGGGAAAGAAGCAGTAGGTACAGTCTGAAATCAGAGATACTCTTGAATATATATGGCTCACACTACTACCAATTGATCAGTTGTGTATTTCAGTTACTGTTGGTTGAATATTCTGTGCCAGACTCAGTTAATATTCATGATTGTTGAATGGATGAGTGGATGTAGCTGCTTGACCCGGACTTCTCCTTTTCTCTTACAGTCATCTGGGAGTGGTTGGAACTGGGCCCAGAGATGTGTTTGTAAATGCTGGTTTATAGTTATGTGACTTTGAAAAAGTCCCTTTCCATGGTTGGGCCTCAGTTTCCTGGTCCCTTCAGTTGGGGGAGCAGATATTAAATAAATAGACAATATTAAAAGACTACATAACAAGAGAACTTAAAACAAGGTGTCAGAGGAGACCTCCTTGAAGAGATGATATTCCTGGAAGAGGTGAACTTTAAGTTAAAATGGGAAGGCTGAGTAGGAGTGGTCCAGAGAGAGTGAGGTGGGAGTGGAGCCAAGGACAAGGATTCTATACAGGGGGACCAGTGTGTTCTGAGTTCTTAAAAGTCCCATATCTGTTAGAAATGGCTTGAGTGTCCATTCCAGACANCAGTGGCGGCAGTCAGAAAAAGTTAAGAACGACTTCACCTGCCCCACAGTAGGGAATCGAGAGCTTTTTTTTTTTTAATCATTGATTTCGTCTCAAAATCATATATTGGATGCCTGCCGTATGCGATGTATTGCTTTAGGTTTTTGGGAAACAACAGAACACGACAGAAGCGTGTTTTGGAGCATATATTCTAGTAGGGCTGGGGAGGGAAATTTAAATAAGGAACAAATGAACTTGACAGTTAATGTGGGAGGGTGGTGAGTGCTTTGAGAAATAAGAGCAGGGGCACGGGGCGGTGACATAAGAGAAAAATGCCTCTGGAACAGGTCGGGAGCTGAAATTGAACAAAGTCATGAAAGAGGCAAGGGGGTGAGCCACTTGGCTGTCTGGAATTATTTCTAGCATGTGGAAAAGCTGGGAGAGACCGTCCAGAGACCGGAGGGGAAAAGCTGGAGCTGGGGAGGCCGGCGTGGTGGAAGGAGCTCATCAGGGGAGAGTGATGAGACACGAGGTCAAGGCGTTGGAAGTAGCGGGTATCGATCAGATTGGACCCTCAGGGCTGTAAAGACTTTGGCTTTTCTCTCGAAGGGGAACCTCTAAAAGCTTCGAGCAGAGGAATGATGTGGCCTGATTAGTTTTTAACAGGGTCACCCAGACTACTGTAGAGACGAGACTGGGGAGGGAAGCAGGGACACTTGTTACTAATAAGTCAGGTTATGAGTATCCCTGCAGCTACCAAAAAGGCTGACTTGAGAGATGGTGATGACAGCCACCGTGGAGGTGCTCACATTTTCCCGGGGAGCCTGGTGAATGAGCCAGGCTGCGGGGAGAGCTTTCCAGCCGTCGTCTGCTTTACTCAGGACAACCTGCAGAGGGCAGTGCTGTCAATGACGCTGGGGCTCCGGCCTGTCAGAGGCCAGTCAGAAGTGACTGCTCAGTAAACACCTGCTCCTTAAGTGTTTTGTGGGGTTTTGGGGGTTTTTTTTTTTTGGTAAAATAAACATAACATAAAATTTACCATTTTAAAATGTACAGTTTGTTGGCATTAAGTACATTTGTCTTGTTGTACAGCTATCATCCTTATCAATTTCCAGAATACTGTGTCTTTGTTGTTATTGGCATCCTAAGCCCCAGCCCCATCTCACTCATCTGCCTCAGGCAGCCAACTCTTCTAAAGTACTCAGTAACGCTTCAAAAATAGCTCTTGTGTGCTGGGCAATAAGTGGAATGATTGAGAGTCCTGTTCTCCTTGCCCTTTTAGTTAGGGAAGACTCTGGTGGTGGGGAAAGAAGCAGTAGGTACAGTCTGAAATCAGAGATACTCTTGAATATATATGGCTCACACTACTACCAATTGATCAGTTGTGTATTTCAGTTACTGTTGGTTGAATATTCTGTGCCAGACTCAGTTAATATTCATGATTGTTGAATGGATGAGTGGATGTAGCTGCTTGACCCGGACTTCTCCTTTTCTCTTACAGTCATCTGGGAGTGGTTGGAACTGGGCCCAGAGATGTGTTTGTAAATGCTGGTTTATAGTTATGTGACTTTGAAAAAGTCCCTTTCCATGGTTGGGCCTCAGTTTCCTGGTCCCTTCAGTTGGGGGAGCAGATATTAAATAAATAGACAATATTAAAAGACTACATAACAAGAGAACTTAAAACAAGGTGTCAGAGGAGACCTCCTTGAAGAGATGATATTCCTGGAAGAGGTGAACTTTAAGTTAAAATGGGAAGGCTGAGTAGGAGTGGTCCAGAGAGAGTGAGGTGGGAGTGGAGCCAAGGACAAGGATTCTATACAGGGGGACCAGTGTGTTCTGAGTTCTTGAAAGTCCCATATCTGTTAGAAATGGCTTGAGTGTCCATTCCAGACATTCCTCTTCAGACCTTTGCTGTTGAAGCTCAGTCTTTCAGGAGGCTGCTAGATAACCCTGTGCATGCCTGGCCTCCAGACAGAGAACAGGCAGGTCCAGCATTGGGAGAGTCCAGCAGAGGTACCACCCCTCATTCTCCTTTTCATATTCTTTGTTGACTGAGAGTAAAGAAGAAGAGGTCTCAGATTGTACTCCTGGATGCTTTTATTTTTATTATTTGCATTAAAGCATCATGCCTGAGTGGTCTTGAGGGGACTCAGCAGCAGTTAGAATCTCTTTGTGCCTTTGGGCAGGTAGTAGCCATCTTTGCCAGCACTCAATGTTCTCATCTCAAAAATAAGGATACTAATAGCATTTACCTGCTGGGATCATTTTGAAGATGTGAGCTAAAGTATGTGAAGTATTTAGCACAGAGCTGGGTACTCAGTAAGGGAAAATGTTTGCTGGGATTTAAATAAGAATACAGTGGTCTGGCCTATGTAAAATATAGAAACTTCCTTTGTGTCTGTACAGGTAACATCAGCTTGACCAGAATTAGATGAGTTACTGTACTAGGAGTTCTTTTAAAAAATCAGATCGCTCAAATTCTCTTTAGAAAAAAAAGTGAAAAATCGCTTACATCTTTGTAATTTTTAGCCTGCTTGACTCAAGGTAGATGTGATCAGCGCTGGAAAAAGATGCCAGCCCCAGCTACTACATATGAAAGAATTGTTTACAAAAATCCCTCTGAGTACCACTACATGAAAGTCCGCCTGTAAGTTCCATCTCTTAAGTTTCTTATTTTTTTAAATTTAAGTTTGGTTGATTTACTTAACTTTTATTTTGATTACTTTTTTATGAATCTGAGTAGTATCAAATCTAACACAGGACATTAAAAATTTTTTTTCTTACAGAGAATTTCAAGATGGTGGTGTTGGACTGAACGCTGCACAGTTCAAACAGCTGCTTATTTCAGCCCTGAAGGACCTGTTTGGTGAGGTATGGCGTCACTTGGTAGTTTGAACACCGCTAACATTTTGTAGGGGTTTCCCAGGTGATGCTAGTGGTAAAGAACCCACCTGCCAATGCAGGAGACATAAGAGATGCAGGTTTGATCCCTAGGTCGGGAAGATCTCCTGGAGCAGGGCATGGCAACTCACTCCAGTCTTCTTGCCTGGAGAATCCCATGGACAGAGGAGCCTGGCGGGCTGCAGTCCATAGGGTCGCATAGAATCGGACACGGCTAAAGCGATTTAGCATGAAGATTTTTTAAGACATACTGAAAGGACATTTTTCCAAAAATTATTTTAAAACCACATTTGAAACTGCAGAAGCAGAGTTTTAGAAGTGATGAGTTTTGGGTAGGTTTTTTCTAACATGGCTGTTAGTTGACAAGGAACTTGTGAAGCCAACGGTTTAGTGTAGTGCTACTCAAACTGTGGTGCGGACTGGCAACCTGCAAACTGTTTTGTTTTTTCTTTTTCTTACCCACTGTGAGGATTAGTGGCTTGTACCAGAATGTCAGTCAGCACACCATTTCCTTTACTGAGAGTCTTCAGTGAGAAAATCTGACCTGAGCTAAACACTGTGTCCACTGATATTGTCAATTTCCACTCTGGTGCGGGTCCTTATCACAGACCAGCACTTTGAGTAGTACTGTTTTAGCATTCACTTGAAAAGAAGTAGAGTTTTGAAGAGGAAACAAAGACAGATGATTCTCAGGAAATTATTTCTTGGTACATATGTTTTATTAGATTAAAATCTGTCACGCACTCATCAAAATTAAAAACTTTTACTCTGCAACAGACTTGGTTCAGAGGCTGAAAAAACAAATTACAGATTGGGGGAAATAAGTTTGCAAACCACATAAGGACTGATATCTGGAATATATAAAGATCTCTTAAAACTCAATAGTAAAAAAAAAAAAACAGTCTGATTAGAAAATTGGCAGAAGTGGGCATTTCCTGGAGGCCTAGTGGTTAGGATTGACACTTTCACTGCAGAGGCCAGGATTCACTCTCTGGGGAACCATCCCACATGCCACGTGGCTTGGTGCAGCCAGAATACAAAAGCCAATCCCCAAAAGTGATATGTTGAGTGATTCCATTTATATAATGCTCCTGAAATACTGTAATTATCATACATAACTATATAGTCTGGAGACAGATGAGCGTTTGCATGGGTTGAGGGCCGAGGACGAGTTGAAAGAGAGCCTTTATCTTTATCTTCATTACGGTACTGGTTACCTTAAACAATCTATATGACAGTGTTGCATAGAACTACACACATGGACGTGTAAACAAATATGAGTGCGTGTATCACTGGCAAAGTCAGAATAAGCTCTGATTTATTAATTTTGGTTTTCTGGTGNGGGAGGGCTGGGAGTGGGGGGCAGCGGGCACTGTGAATTGTGGTGGGTGCTTGGTTCACTGGTTCCCTTCCTCTCAGGAGAGGGTTTTTATTTTTGTTGCGTGCAGCTGCTTCCTATCTACAAGGTTTTAGAACAGCGATCCTCGCCTCTGGCAGCATATTGGAATCCCTGGGGAACTTTTAAGACCTACTAATGCCTGTGCCTCTATAATGAAAGGACATGTTTTTTGGGGTGTTCTAGAAGGTCTTGTAGGTCTTCATAAAACTGTTCAACTTCAGCTTCTTCAGCGTTACTGGTCAGAGCATAGACTTGGATTACCGTTATTGAATGGTTTGCCTTGGAAATGAACAGAGATCATTCTGTCATTTTTTGAGATTGCATCCAACNCTTCATAAAACTGTTCAGCTTCTTCAGCGTTACTGGTCAGAGCATAGACTTGGATTACCGTTATTGAATGGTTTGCCTTGGAAATGAACAGATATCATTCTGTCATTTTTTGAGATTGCATCCAACTACTGCATTTCAGACTCTTTTGTTGACTATGATGGCTACTCCATTTCTTCTGAGGGATTCCTGCCCACAGTAGTAGATATAATGGTCATCTGAATTAAATTCACCCATTCCAGTCCAC
The DNA here is from genome assembly GCA_006410735.1 of Raphicerus campestris. Taxonomy (NCBI): domain Eukaryota; kingdom Metazoa; phylum Chordata; class Mammalia; order Artiodactyla; family Bovidae; genus Raphicerus; species Raphicerus campestris. The sequence goes on along the minus strand of SJYW01009584.1, from coordinate 198,176 downwards.
TTTAGTTCGCTGATTCCTAGAATGTTGACGTTCACTCTTGCCATCTCCTATTTGACCACTTCCAATTTGCCTTGATTCACGGACCTAACATTCTAGGTTCCTATGCAATATTGCTTATCAAACCCTGCTTTCGTCACCAGTCCCATTCACATCTGGGTGTTGTTTTTGCTTTGGCTCCATCCCTTCATTCTTTCTGGAGTTATTTCTCCACTGATCTCCAGTAACATATTGGGCACCTACTGACCTGGGGAGTTCCTCTTTCAGTATCCTATCATTTTGCCTTTTCATACTGTTCATGGGCTTTTCAAGGTAAGAATACTGAAGTGGCTTGCCATTCCCTTCTCCAGTGGACGACATTCTGTGAGACCTCTCCACCATGACCCGGCCATCTTGGGTGGCCCCACATGGCATGGCTTAGTTTCACTGAGTTAGACAAAGCTGTGGTCCGTGTGATCAGATTGGCTAGTTGTCTGTGATTATAGTTTCAATCTGTCTGCCCTCTGATCCCCTGTCTCAGTGCCTACCGTCTTACTTGGGTTTCTCTTACCTTGAATGTGGGAGTCTCTCTTCATGGCTGCTCCAGCAAAGTGCAGCCGTTGCTCCTTACCTCGGGATGCAGGGTAGCTGCTCTAGGCCGCTGCCCCTGACCTCCTGTGTCGGGTAGCTTTTCTCGGCCACGGCCGCCGTACTCCTGCGCCGTTGTATCCGCCCAACAAGGAAGTCAAGGCCAGTTTGGCCACGGAGTATAGAATGAAGCAGAGCAAAGGCTAATAGAGTTCTGCCAAGAGAACACACTGGTCATAGCAAACACACTCTTCCAACAACACAAGAGAAGATTCTACACACGAACATCATCAGATAGTTGACACCAAAATCAGATTGATTGTATTCTTTGCAGCCAAAGATGGAGAAGCTTTATACATTCAGCAAAAACAAGACCAGGAGCCGACTGTGGCTTGGATCATGAACTCCTTATTGCCAAGTAGAGACTGAAATTGAAGAAAGTGGAGAAAGCCACTAGACCATTCAGGTATGACCTAAATCAAATCCCTTATGATTATACAGTGGAAATGAGAAATAGATTTAAGGGACTAGATCTGATAGAGTGCCTGATGAACTAGGGACGGAGGTTCATGACATTGTACAGGAGACAGGAATCAAGACCATCCCCAAGAAAAAGAAATGCCAAAAAGCAAAATGGCTGTTTGAGGAGGCATTACAAATAGCTGTGAAAAGAAGGGAAGCGAAAAGCAAAGGAGAAAAGGAAAGATATACCCATTTGAATGAAGAGTTCCAAAGAATAGCAAGGAGAGATAAGAAAGCCTTCCTCAGCGATCAGTGCAGAGAAATAGAGGGAAAAAGTAGAATGGGAAAGACTAGAAATCTTTTCAAGAAAATTAGAGATACAAAGGGAACATTTCATACAAAGTGAAGTGAAAGTGAAGTCACTCAGTCGTGTCCGACTTTTTGCGACCCCATGGACTGTAGCCCACCCGGCTCCTCCACCTATGGGATTCTCCAGGCAAGAATACTGGAGTGGGTTGCCATTTCCTTCTCCAGGGGATCTTCCCGACCCAGGGATTGAACCCAGGTCTCCCACATTGCAGGCAGACACTTTAACTTCTGAGCCACCAGGATTCATACAAAGATGTGCTCAATGAAGGACAGAAATGGTAGGGGCCTAACAGAAGCAGAAGATATTAAGAAGAGGTGGCAAGAATACATGGAAGAACTGTACAAAAAAGATTTTCATGACCCAGATAATCACGATGATGTGATCACTCACCTAGAGCCAGACATCCTGGAATGTGAAGTCAAGTGGGCCTGAGAAAGCATCACTACGAACAAAGCTAGTGGAGGTGATGGCATTCCAGTGGAGCTATTTCAAATCCTGAAAGATGACGCTGTGAAAGTGCTGCACTCAATATGCCAACAAATTTGGAAAACTCGGCAGTGGCCACGGGACTAGAAAAGGTCAGTTTTCATTACAATCCCAAAGAAAGGCAATGCCGGAGATGCTCAAACTACTGCACAATTGCACTCATCTCACACGCTAGTAAAGTGATGCTCAAAATTCTCTAAGCCAGGGTTCAGTGATACGTGAACCGTGAACTTTGAGATGTTCAGGCTGGTTTTAGAAAAGGCAAAGGAACCAGAGATCAAATTGCCAACATCCGCTGGATCATCGGAAAAGCAAGAGAGTTCCAGAAAAACATCTATTTCTGCTTTATCGACTATGCCAAAACCTTTGACCGTTTGGATAACAATAAACTGTGGAAAATTCTTCAAGAGATGGTGATACCAGACCACCTGACCTGCCTCTTGAGAAATCTGTATGCAGGCCAGGAAGCAACAGTTAGAACTGGACATGGATCAACAGCCTGGCTCCAAATAGGAAAAGCAGTACGTCAAGGCTGCTGCATTGTCACCCTGCTTATTTAACTTATATGCGGAGTACATCATGAGAAATGCTGGGCTGGAGGAAGCACAAGCTGGAATCAAGATCGCCGAGAGAAATATCAATAACCTCAGATATGCAGATGACACCACCCTTATGGCAGAAAGTGAAGAAGAACTAAAGAGCCTCTTGATGAAAGTGAAAGAGGAGAGTGAAAAAGTTGGCTTAAAGCTCAACATTCAGAAAACGAAGGTCATGGCATCTGGTCCCATCAC
>SJYW01009584.1:172560-192386 GCA_006410735.1 Raphicerus campestris | reverse complement strand
AAGAAGAACTAAAGAGCCTCTTGATGAAAGTGAAAGAGGAGAGTGAAAAAGTTGGCTTAAAGCTCAACATTCAGAAAACGAAGGTCATGGCATCTGGTCCCATCACCTCATGGCAAATAGATGGGGAAACAGTGTCAGACTTTATTTTTGGGGGCTCCAAAATCACTGCAGATGGTGACTGCAGCCATGAAATTAAAAGACACTTACTCCTTGGAAGGCAAGTTATGATCAACCTAGATAGCATATTCAAAAGCAGAGACATTACTTTGCTGACTAAGGTCCATCTAGTCAAGGCTATGGTTTTTCCAGTGGTCATGCATGGATGTGAGAGTTGGACTATGAAGGAAGTTGAGTGCCAAAGAACTGATGCTTTTGAACTGTGATGTTGGAGATGACTCTTGAGAATCCCTTGGGCTGCAAGGAGATCCAACCAGTCCATCCTAAGGGAGATCAGTCCTGGGTGTTCACTGGAAGGACTGATGCGAAAGCTGAAACTCCAATACTTTGGCCACCGGATGCAAAGAGCTGACTCATTTGAAAAGACCCTGAGGCTGTAAAGATTGAGGGCAGGAAGAGAAGGGGATGGCAGAGGATGAGATGGTTGAATATCATCACCAACTCGATGGACATGGGTTTGGGAGGATTCCAAGAGTTGGTGATGGACAGAGAGGCCTGGCGTGCTGCAATTCATGGGGTCGCAAAGAGTCGGACACGACTGAACAGCTGAACTGAATGCCTGTGCCTCAGCCCAAACAAGTTAAATCAGAATCTCTGGGAGGTAGGATCAAAGCATGGGTATTTTTTTAAATAAGTTCTCTGGGTGATTCTAGAATGTAGCAGGGTTGGGACCCTCTCCATAGAGGTAGAGAAGTAGAAACACCAACGAGTGAAATACCTCCAAACAGCTTCCTGTTCTCTCTCTGCTCTGAGTCTCAGTGAATCTGATTGTTGTGCCTAAAGGGAAGAGAAGAATGCCGTCGATTCAGTGGATTTGAAGTCTGGCTTTAAGTTTTGACTTTAGCCTCTTTTATGCCCTTCTTTCAAAGTGGTCTGTGTTTGTAGCCTCACTAAAGTAATTTGGGGCCAAAGTAAGTTTTCCTCCCTAGTTTTTCCTGAAATCTCATCACACCAGTGCAACTTTGAATAGCAGCTACAGTGCAGTAAAATCTTGATTATCTTTTAGGAAACTCAGGAAATACAAAATGTCAGTGAGGATGCTTATTGGGGAAATGCCTACATTGGGGGCATTGATCAACTCTTGTGGAAATGACAGCTCCTACCCCTGCCTCCTCAGAATGAGTCCATATGAGTTCCCCAGATTGGTGAGGACCCCCATTATTCAGGACTGCTGAAAGAGCCAGGCTCAGGGCATCCCCAGGGCCCTGGGGGTTGCCAGCCATGCCTGGCAGGTTGGAAAGCCCAAGGAATCAATGATGTGGGTTCCAGCTCCCAACCAGCCGCTTCCCAGCTGTGCAGCCTTGGACAGCTCACTTAATTTTGCTGATCTTGTTTTAGCAGAGCTCCTGCCACAAGATCAGTGCTTATCTATGGCAATCCTATCTTCTGTCCCCGAGCTTAAGACAGAAGTCATGTGGTCCCAGTGCCTTTCCAGATTGAAAAACTTCAGCCCCACCACACTGACTTGCTGTGATGCCCACATGCTAGGGCTCTCTGCAGGGCAGCCACCACCACCACCTCCCCGACCCCTGCCACCCCCAGCCAAGATAAAGAGACATGGTGTCCTGAAGAAGAGCAGGAAGGAGGCCCTCTGGGGAAGTGGTGCAGATGGCAGCCTGGGCCGCCGGCGTGGATCTGTGGTGCAGCGCCGCCCCGCGGGGCTCTCAGCTCTGCTCCTGTGCCAGTGCTGCCATCTCTTCCAGAGCCTGCAGCTTCTGTTCCACATCAGAGGGTGGCAGAGATGGCGGTGATGCGCTGAGAGATTCTGGGCTGCTGACTGCAGCTCTGGAGGTGGAAGCCTGCCTTCAGATGTTGGCTTTCTGCTGGTCTCCAGGGCTCTCCTCTCGGTTTTCATCAGCGCTTCAGCCTGGTAGCAGCAGCAGAACAGCTGTGCTGTGTTTGCTTTGCAAATCAGGGATTTGAGGTGAAGGTATTTCCTTTTAGTAGGGCTTGGTGGTGACATTCAGGCACTCTGAAAAAAAATTTTTTTTTAAATATTTAGGGATGAACTTGCTCCTTTCAAGTAGAATGAACATACTTCTGAGCAAAATCACCCTTACCAATATCCCACTGTCTTTCTCTATCTGTAACCACATGGCAGATGGGGCCTGAGGGCAACACTGGAGCCTTAAGGTGTCTTTATGTGTGTTTACGGGGGAAGCACAGCGAGGTTTCTGAGGCCATTGGTGATTAAGCAAGCCCTCTGGCGGGTGTGCACGTGTTACCCACGGTGTTGCTGTGTAGCCGGTTGCAGGAGAGGACAGGCGATGACAGAACTAACTCTTCCCCGCTGCATCCCCAGCCTCCATGGACTGGAGTGACCTATTTCACTCGATGAATCTGGACCTGGGGTTCTCGATCAGCACCGTCGACCTGTAGGGCCAGGGTGTCTTGTTGTGAGGCTGTCCCGTGTGCCTCGTACATGTTTAGCAGCATCTCTGGCCTCTAGCTTTCAGGTTCCCATAGCATTTCTTCATCCTGTGACAACCAGAGATGTCTCCAGGCATTGCCAGATCTCTGGGGCAGATCTACCTTCTTTGAGAAAAAACACTGATGTCAACATAAAGAGTGTCTTGGAAGAAACATTAATTAGGATGTCATTTGAGGACATCCCAATCTGACTATTTGTGACCCCAGGGACTATACAGTCCATGGATTTCTAGGCCAGAATACTGGAGTGAGTAGCCATTCCCCTCTCTAGGGGGTCTTCCCAGCCCAGATATCGAACCCAGGTCTCCTGCATTGCAGGCAGATTCTTTACCAGTTGAGCCACCAGGGAAGCCCAAGAATACTGGAGTGGGTAGCCTATCTCTTCTCCAGGGAATTTTCCTGATCCAGAAATTGAACTGGGGTCTCCTGCATTACAGGTGGATTTTTTTTTTTTACCAACTGAGCTACCAGGGAGACCCCTCTGACCTCAGGATCCCAGCCCCATCTTGTAATTATTGCTTTCCTTTCGCCAAATGCTTTCCCTCAACATTACTGCATGCCATTTTATATCAAATTACGAAACAAAACCCCTAAACTGTGTATCTACAAAGGGAAGATTGGAGTCAAACTGTGGGAGTTATACCCCTAGCATGAACAAAGGCACAGGGATTGGGACATGATAACTGCTTAATTGATGTTTATCATCTGCAGCAACATCTTTGTAAAACACAGGTCTAAAGTTTAAACTCAAAGTGTATCAAGCAGGACAGCAGTGTTTATTTTGCATCTACCAAGCGCTCAGCATTGAACTGCACTGTGTGTATTCATTTTTGACTGTGCTGTGTCTTTGCTGTTGCCCGGGCTTTGCTCTAGTTGTGGAGAGTGGGCTGCTCTGCAGTCGCGATGCCCGGGCTTCTTCTCATTGCAGTGGCTTCCCTTTTGGCAGAGCGTGGGCTCTAGGCATGCGGGAGCCAGTGGGCGTGGCACATGGGCTCAGCAGTTGCGGCGCCCGAGCTCCAGCACGCAGGCGGAATACTTGTGGTGCACGGGCTTAGTTGCTCTGGAGCGTGTGCAATCTTCCCCGATCAGGGAGAGAACCTGTGTCTCCTGCATTGCCAGGCAAATTTTTTTTACCACTGAGCCACCAGGGAAGCCCTTGGACCGGAATTTTGAAAGTTAGTATTATTCCTCTGACAGATCATAGTGAAGCAATGGATGCTTGAAGTGATTTTTGAGAGATAACAGTTCCCCCCAGTTTGAACATCAAAACTTGTTTGTGTGTAGTTGTTTGGAAGTACTCAATTATATGTGCTGATTTTAGCTTTACTATAAGAATGTAAAAGCTCAGACAATCGCCAGTAAGAGAACCCTGAGAAAAGAAGAAAATGTCAGAGCTAAGAGACTGATCTCCAAATACAAGAAAGCCAGGTATTTTTAGCATTTTATCTTTATGTATTCAGAAGTAATTGCATTGGCATATTGCTTAAGAGATTTGCCATATTACACAAGCCAGTTTTGAAATATTTATATTATAACCTGACATGAATCCCAGCTCAGCAGGATGCCAGCCGTGTAGCTGATTCACTCATAATTGAGTGGATATTGTTGAATGTACCATTTTTAACATAGTCCAGAGTAGGCGGAAATTTCTGCTTATGTGAACTTTATCAACCTTTGCAAACTAAACAGAGTGGAAATGAATGATAGTGTAATAAGATCTATTTTAAAATTCAGCTGCCAAGTTAACAATGCTTATTTGGCTTTATTTTCTGCATAACCTATTTAATTCAGAATTAATTCAGTAGAAAAGATTTGTTGAGTAGTTACTGTGAGTAATGCCCGAATCATACCACTTCAAAATGTTAAAACAATGGTGAGCATTTGAGGAAAAAAAAGTTTGTTTTTTTCTGTGCTTCATCATAACTCCCTGTGTGTGTAAGCAGAGGGCTGAGCGAGGTCTCTTGTTTCCTGCTTATTTGGTTACCTGGGGAAGCTATGAAAACTTCTGATTCCTAATTTATATCTTCTGGATTCTGATTTAGCAAGTCTTGGGAATGATATTTTTAACTCTCTCGCTTCCCCTTGCTCCCCAGGATCAGGCAGCTTCCAATGATCAGGCAGCTTGGGAGGAGCGGGGAGGTGTCACTGAATTTGGTTTCTTTGGAAAATGCTATCACTGCATACCTATACTACCTTTTTTACCTGTTTTCTTAACCATAGCCTTTTCTAACCGAAAAGCTTATATGCAAACTTTGAGCAGGAAAAATCACTGATCATAGTCCTCTGATTTTACTAAACTAATTTTGAATGCCTAAGGTTAATTTTTAAAATTTGAGATAATTGCAGATTCACGTACAGTTGTAAGAAACATTGCAGAGATCCCATATATCTGTTACTGAGTTTCTGTCATTGGTAATGTCTGGCTAAACTTGATATGATATCACAACCAAAATATTAACATTGACAGTCAAGATACAGCACCTTTCCATCGGCCCAGACACGCTCATGTCTTAGTCCATTCGGACTGCTCTAACAAAATGCCGTAAACTGAGTGGCCTATCCACAAGGGATTTGTTTTTCACGGTTCAGGAGGCTGAGAGTCCAAGACTAAGGTGTGAGCATGGCTCCCTTCTGATGGTCCTCTTCCTGGTTCAGAGCTAGCACCTTCTCAAACGATCCCACGTGGTGGAAGGGGTGAGGGACCCCTCAGGACCCTCTCTTGTAAGGGTGCTGATCTCATTCTTGAGGGCTTTGCTCTCATGACCTAAGTAACTCCCAAAGGTCCTCCCACTTTCTAATACCATCATTTTTGAGAGTTAGTATTTCAATATGTGAACTTTGTGGGGACCGAGACATTCAAACCATAGCACATCACCTTGCCCTTCTGTGGTCACACCTGATTCCCTTCCACACACATCCTGCTACCCCAGCCATAACTGTTGACAACCAATAGGCTGTTCTCCATATCTGTGATTCTGTCATTTCATAAATATTGTATAAATGAAGACATGTAGTTTCTAATCTTTGGGGATTGTCTTTTCACTCCATATAATCCTCCAGAGGGGCTTTCCTGGTGGCTCAGATGGTAAAGAATCTGCCTACAATGGGGGAGACCTGAGTTTGATCCCTGGGTTGGGAAGATCCCCTGGAGGAGGGCATGGTAACCTACTCCAGTATGCTTGCCTGTATAATCCCCATGGACAGAGGAGTCTGGTGGGCTACGGTCCATGGGGTCAAAGAGTCTGACATGACTGAGTGACTAAGCAGTCACACACAGGACCCTCCAGAGAGTCATCTAGTTTGTTGCACGTATCAATGGTTCGTTCATTTTTGTTGCCAAGTACTATTCCCTGGTATGCAAGTGGCAAAGTTTAAACATACACCTGTTTAAAGACATCTAGCTTTTCTACTTTGGGGCTATTATCAATAAAATAGCTGTGAACATTCATGTATAAGTTACTGTATAGACATAAGTTTTTGTTTCTCTGGAATGAATGTCCAGGAGTGCAGTTGCTGGGTCATAATGATAGCTGCATGTTTAAAAAAAAAAAAAGTTGCCAAACCATATTATAGAGTTTCAGTGCCATTTAAAATTCCCACCGTTAATTTATGTGATCCAGTTTTCCTATTTGGCTATTTCCCTAGCCAGCATTTGGTGTTATCATTATTTTTTTGTTTGAGCTATTCTGATAGAAATACAGTGCTATCTCACTGTAGTCTTACTTTGCATTTGATTGATGACTGGTAGTGTTGAATATCTTTTCCTGTGCTTGTTTGCCATCTGTATGTCCTCTTGAAAGGAATGTGTATTCTGCTATTGTCGAATGGAGTGTTCTATAAATGCTGATTACATTTGTTGGTTGATGATGATGAAATGAAGTTCATATTTTATGGCAGGACAAGAAAAAAATGAGATGTAAATTTTTTTCAGCCCATTTGGGCCTCCCAGAGCCCTCCCCTACGGTATGTATTCTGCTTCTGCATTAACTAGACCAGTTTAGGAAGCAACATTCCTTCTTATTCTAGTAAGAAGTCACCATGACCACGACTTGCTTTGTATGACTTGTTTCTCAACCTGCAGTTTCAACCATTGTGTAAACGGCTGATATGTCATTTGATGAATAACTGTTTGTCTGCAAAACTTGTGGAACTGTGCCTTGACCTCTAACAGGCCCAACAGTCCTCAAGAGCTTTCTGAAAGAATGTCTCCTGGGTTACAGTCCCCAGGTCTTCAGTAAAAATTTTCATTGCTTGCTTAGATGAGCTGTTGAGTAGTTTTTCGTCAGTAGTGGTTCTGTTGAACTCTTCTCTGTCCTTATGGGCTTCTGTTGTTCTATCAGTTGCCGCGCGAGAGGTGTTGAAGTCTCCGACTCTGATGGTGTTTCGTCTATTTCTTCTTCCAGTCCTTGTCAGTTTTTGTCTCACGTGTCTTACAGCTCTGGTGTTTGAATGTGCATACACATTCAAGATTGCTGTGTCTTGGGGACTGCCCTGGTGGTCCAGTGGTTAAGACTCCATGCTTTTAATGCAGGGGGCGTGGGTTCATCCCTGGCTGGGGAACTGGGATCTCACACGCCACAAGACTGCTGTGTCCTGCTATGAGATTACCCTTTTATCTTTATGCCCCTCTCTGTCTCTAGTAATCTTTTCTGAAGTTTACTCGATCTGATGCTTTCACATCATATTTTTGATCCTCTGATTTGGGTTTTATAATAGAGACTTTTTTGTCCTTTTTTAGGAATATATCATTCGGGTACAAAGAGGAATTTNTCTTTATGCCCCTCTCTGTCTCTAGTAATCTTTTCTGAAGTTTACTCGATCTGATGCTTTCACATCATATTTTTGATCCGCTGATTTGGGTTTTGTAATAGAGACTTTTTTGTCCTTTTTTAGGAATATATCATTCGGGTACAAAGAGGAATTTCCATAGAAAATAGCTGGCAGGTAAGCTTTTTTTTTTTGTCAAAGGAAAAATACTTAAACAAAATTCTGGCCTGGAGTCACCTAAAAATCTGCAAAAGCTAAAACACACATAAATACACATAGTATTTCTTTGATAAAACTTTAGATCTAAGACATCTCTTACAAAAGGCTTTTCTGTTCTCAGTTGTTGGTTTAATTCATGTCTGATGTTACCACAGAGCAGAGGAATGTGTTCCCCAGCTGGACAGAGTAAGCAGAGTGGGCAACTGACTTGTTTCATTCCTCGTGTTGAATAATTCAAGCCTCCTCCCTTGAAGCCATGGTGTGGGTAGGGCAGGTTAGTAGTTAGTCCACCAGTCTGAAAGATGAGATAGTGCCCTAGACATCGTGCCGTTCGGGTGCTGCATTCCATGGACTCTTAAATCTAGGCATGGGCAGTTTCTAGTGCTAGGCCCCTCACTGACCACGGGCAGTGTCTGTTTATAGCTCCAAGGNCTCCCTTGAAGCCATGGTGTGGGTAGGGCAGGTTAGTAGTTAGTCCACCAGTCTGAAAGATTCTAGTGCCCTAGACATCGTGCCGTTCGGGTGCTGCATTCCATGGACTGTTAAATCTAGGCATGGGCAGTTTCTAGTGCTAGGCCCCTCACTGACCACGGGCAGTGTCTGTTTACAGCTCCAAGGCCTGCTTTCCTGATGGATGGCCTCAGAGAAAGAGAACTTACTATATAGATCTAGAGGTCCTTTCCATCCCAGTTGACTTGCAGAGAGTGGCTGAATTCTATACAGGAGCCATTTCTTTCCTGCTGTAGTAATTATAATGACCTCTGTGTTCCATCTTCCAAAAATCTTACCTTGTCCTTAGTCTGACCTCAAAGGCCCGTAAAATTAGTCTTGTATTTGCCTGAAAATTCTAACTACTTTTAATTGGAATAATTATAACATCACAGACTTGATGGACATGAGTTTGAACAAGCTCCTGGAGTTGGTGATGGACAGGGAAACCTGGTGTGCTGCAGTCCACGGGGTCGCAAAGAGTCAGACACGACTGAGCGACTANTGTAGTAATTATAATGACCTCTGTGTTCCATCTTCCAAAAATCTTACCTTGTCCTTAGTCTTTGACCTCAAAGGCCCGTACTTAGTCTTGTATTTGCCTGAAAATTCTAACTACTTTTAGTTGGAATAATTATAACATCACAGACTTGATGGACATGAGTTTGAACAAGCTCCTGGAGTTGGTGATGGACAGAGAAACCTGGTGTGCTGCAGTCCATGGGGTCGCAAAGAGTCAGACACGACTGAGCGACTAAACTGAACTGAACGTTGATTGTTAGGCACTGGCTCAAGCACGTTAATTCACTTAGCCCGTTAAAGCCAGTTCTTTGCCATCACATCCCCATTTTACATTCAAAAGGCAAGTAGCTAGTCCAGGATCACGCCGAAGTCCATGACGGAACAAGGTTAGAATTCAAGCATTCTCTGTGCCACCTTTTGCTCCCTTGCACTTACTAGGTATGGCCCATGTTTAACTTTTTGATATATATGTATGCCAAGCAGGCCCAAGGACAGTGTCCAACCAGAAACATCAACCTTATATGTAGTCTTGTAAATCCAGTGCTTTAGAGGCCTGGGGAATACTTAATAAAAATATAGATACTTAACCTCCTGAATTTGTTTCCCTTTGGGTGGGTAGGGTCCTTGATGATCTCCAAGTAGTTCTGCACACTAATATTTGAGGATCATCAATAAACATTAGAAAAACTATTTGAAAGCCAGATAGCTTCCTTCCCCTGTGACTGAAGAGCTAGTGTAATTTGCTGTGGCATAATCAGTGCCACCAACATAACTAAGAGAAAAGGTGTGGACAGTGAGTGTGGACTGTTGCCAGGAGGGGAGTTGGTGAAGGGTGGTACCAGCAGGTGCATCCAGCCTCTAAACTGCTGTGATCTCAGAGAGGGGCAGCTTTATTCAGGGCAAAGATGGAAGAGCTTCAAAACTGTCTACATCCATTTACTTTGTTTTCATGTTCAGTTAAACATTTTTTTTTTTTTGGTAAATTATTAACTCATCTTTCTAGTTAACTACCGTGCCTAGGTAATTGAAAAAAAAAATTAAAGGGCTATTCACCCTCAAAACATCATCCTTCTCTCTTACCACTTGGCATCTTGCAAATTTGGCTGGCATTAACCAGTTTCCCACGGCCCAGCCAACTCTGGGACACTGCTCGGTCTGTTTTCTGGGGCTGTGAGTGAAACAAGTTAGGCTCCAGGCATAGGCCCTGCTGCCCTTAGTGCAAGCGCCTCGACTGACTCTAGAACGCCAATAAGTATTAAATAAGGAAATGAAAATTGATGGTTTGTGCTGAATCAAAACACCACTGTTTTCTTTCTTACAGATTGTTAGGAGATACAGTGACTTTGATTTGCTGAACAACAGCTTGCAGGTAATTATTCTAAAATACCAATGACACACATTTATTGCTTGGAGTATCTTAGAAATGGGTTGGAAATGGCAACATCAGAAACAAGAGGATAAACTCATACTTCAAACAGATGATGTGTGACTCCAAAAATAAACGTGGGGAATAAATGTCATTTATAATAGTCACCGTGCAGCCGGCTTCCTTTGTGCCAGACTGCGTCCTTAACCACAGTCATGGGATGCTGTGTGTTATCTCCTTTTCACAGGTTAGAAATGCCTAGATGGATTAATAGAATTGTTCACTGAGAGCGGGGACTCTCAGGCTCTCTTAATCTAGGCCACATAGTCAGCAGTACAGATCAGCACTCAGCAGTAACTAGAGACGCAGCCTTTTTCTCTTGAACATGTATTTCCAGCTCCCTTTGGCTAAATGCTTGTAACTCGGTGGCCATCATGGAAAGAGGGGTGAGCTGGGGGTGTGTCTGGCTCTGCTGGTGTCGCATGGTGCTAGGGAAGCGTGGCCCCAGGGGCTGGCGGCGCTGCCACGCCCCACCTGGCAGATGGGCCCCACCAGGATTATTGAAGCCCGCTGGGGCTTCCCCGGTGGCTAAGGCCATGATTCAGGAAAGAACCTGCCTGTAATGCAGGAGACCCGGGTTCCATGCCTGGGTCGGGAAGCTCCCCTGGGAAGGAAGTGGCGGCTCACTCCAGTATTCTTGCCTGGAGAATCCCATCGACAGAGGAGCCTGGTGGGCTATGGTCCATGGGGTTGCAAAGAGCCAGACACGCCTGAGGGACTAACAGTTCACTGTCACTTTCATTGGGCCTTTATTGTATCTCAGCTTTGAATGGTGGCATAAACNTGCCTGTAATGCAGGAGACCCGGGTTCCATGCCTGGGTCGGGAAGCTCCCCTGGGAAGGAAGTGGCGGCTCACTCCAGTATTCTTGCCTGGAGAATCCCATCGACAGAGGAGCCTGGTGGGCTATGGTCCATGGGGTTGCAAAGAGCCAGACACGCCTGAGGGACTAACAGTTCACTGTCACTTTCATTGGGCCTTTATTGTATCTCAGCTTTGAATGGTGGCATAAACCCTTGAACCAGCATGCTTAGCTCACGACCCGCTCACTCGGGAGGTGCACAGTGTCATCACTGATTCTGAGTGACCTCCGATCCTGTACACAGAGGGCAGGAGGATGGAGGGATGGGAGGGAGTGTCATGCTGCCTGTCCATCAAAAGGCCATTTTTTACTGAGCAGCCTTAGGAAAAAGAGCATTTGTAGAGTCCAGACTTTCATGATATTTACAACACTGCTGAATGCCATGTTCTCCATCCAGTAGAACTGGCCTGAGTATCTGCAGACCTTTATGTCGTTGACATATGGTCTTGCTTCACACATGTTGTCTGTCTCCATTTTAATTGTAGTGTGACCAGTTTAAATATCCAGATAGAATATCAGCAGAGATCAGATTCTCAGAGATGGCTTTAATTGGTTTCACTTGTGGATTTTAAGAGCATATTCCACCAGTAGATCTTCCCCACAAGGCTCTCCAGACATTTCCATGTGCTCAAAGTGGCATGAACATCTGGGAGCTAATGTTGGGCCTACTGTGTGCTTTCACCTTTATGCACAAGTGAACCCTTGCCTGATTTTAAAAGAAAGGATCGTGATTTTGTACAGTGCTATTCAGCCAGGGCTGAGTAAGAATCATGAGAGAGATACTTCTGAAATGGAAACTGCCTGGGCCTAGACCCCAAGAATACGGGGTGGGAAGGAAAGTCTTATCTCCTGTTTGTTCTTGCTTTGGGGATATAAAGTTGAATCTCCATGACTATTCAGTTATGGCCTTATTTAATATAATAGAAATTTATTTTTACATCAGTGTAATTTTCCCTTTTAAAATGGGCACTTTTAATGTGCATCTTATTTCAAATGCAAATATCCACGTGTATTGATGTTGGCTTGTGTTGGGCAGGATATGGCCAGACAGCACTTAAGTGGGAGGTTTTCCTGGATCCAAGTAAACAGACAGAAGAAAGTACATACAACTTTTTGGCAGCAAAATAATTTCAAAACAACCTCCGTAAAACAGACCCAAAAGACTCCAAAACCACAAAATAAAACTGTGGCTATGAATTTCAGTTTCTGATTACCTTCTGACAGATAAATGAGTTCCTGCTGAAGGAAGAGAAATATAATACACATATGCAGAGTTGTTTGAATCCAATAGAAAAAATGTCTGAGTGAAATAAAGCAGTGTGTATAAAGCAGTGTGTAAAAGTATACATGCAATATAATAATTACATGAAATGCTTAGGAAAAATGATTGGGAGGAAGTATGCCAGAATGTTAACAATGGAGACCTCCAGGTGGCAGGATTATGGGTTCTGTTGTTTTTTTCTCCCCCTTGGTTCTTTGTACCATTCTGTACTTTCCAAGTTCAGTACAAATAAGCACGTGCAAGTTATATAAGTGGAAAAACAGAAGAAGAGCTGTATTTTCCCACTTTTTTATAGCGAATATATCTTGTGATAACAGTGATGAGAAACCACTACCTTATTTTAAAGGCACCGTCAAATCGATAACCATACAGGGAAATAGAATGAGGCACGGGAAAAGACAGCAGCAGGAGCGACAGTGATGAGAACTGTAGGGGACCCTCAGGCTTGAGACGGGACCCAGCCTCTGCCTGGGCTCTGGTGCTTCCTCTCTGTCCTCACTGTCTCCCTATGGAGCTAAGAGGCTGAACCAGATGACTTTGCAGGTCTCTTACAGCACAAATGTTTTGTGATTTGGTTTCATTGCCCGTTTTTCACATGGGGGAGACTCTACTGAACACTGAGGGGAAATGGGGACAAATTAGGCTCTGATGAGCACTTGGCGCTCCTTGGATTACTTGCTGGAATGGAGTTCAAGGCAATTTGCAGATTATTAACGGAAGTGGGATATCAGCTGATTCAGAGGTAGAAGATTTTTTCCTCCAGACAAAAAAACCTAGTTTTCTTGAAACTGATAGAGTTTGCCCTGGAGTTTAGAAGTTTCTGCTAGGCTAGCATGGGTCAGGTTACGGGCTCGAGACCCCACTTTGGCTGTCAGTCCCACTGTGCTTTGTCACTCTGCAGGTGTTACGAGTAGAGGAACTCTGGGGACTTTTCTGCTGGCTTTACTGTTCTCTTTCCTTTATATAGGGAACTCAAGAATGGAATCCAAAGGGCACTTTAAAAGGGAACAATTTTTTTAAAAAATATCATGATGGGGTGCCTTTGCTTGAAGCCATCCCTGTGGAGGTGTCTAGGAAGTCAGTGGCTGAGGGCCTTCATNAACTCAAGAATGGAATCCAAAGGGCACTTTAAAAGGGAACAATTTTTTTAAAAAATATCATGATGGGGTGCCTTTGCTTGAAGCCATCCCTGTGGAGGTGTCTAGGAAGTCAGTGGCTGAGGGCCTTCTCCATATGTATGCTAGTATTCTCCCGCTCTCCCTTCTAACAAGTCACGGGAGTTCTAAACTTTATATTCTGTGATGGGTAAGCATTTGAGAAGTTCTGGGAGAAGCTGAAAGAGAAAATTAACTTCTCTTGAATGCTAGCCTCCTGTCAAAGGCAAGACTTTAAAATCACACACACACTGCAAAGTTTCAACACCTGAAGAAAATTTCTCGTGAGAACCCAAACCGGGGCAGAAAAACACCTGCCACGTGCCTAGCAGACTGACATGGCAGAGACACTCTGCTCACAGCTGCTGGCAAAGAAGTCTTTGTTTCACCTGATGATTTGGAAGAGCTGATGAGGTATCTGGGCAGAGCAGTCCAGTTCAGTTCAGTTCAGTTGCTCAGTTGTGGCCGACTCTTTGTGACCCCCAAAGACTGCAGCACCTCAGGCTTCCTTGTCCATCACTAACTCCTGGAGCTTGCTCAAACTCATGTCCATCGAGTCGGTGATGCCATCCAACCATCTCATCCTCTGTCGTCCCCTTCTTCTCCTGCTTTCAATCTTTCCCAGCATCAGGGTCTTTTCCAGTGAGTCAGTTCTTCACATCTTCAGCTTCAGCATCAATCCTTCCAGTGAATATTGAGGACTGATTTCCTTTAGGATGGACTGGTTGGATCTTCTTGCAGTCGAAGGGATTCTCAAGACTCCAACACCACAGTTCAAAAGCATCAATTATTTGGCGCTCAGCTTTCTTTATAGTCCGGCTCATACATGACTACTGGAAAAAGCATAGCTTTGACTAGATGGACCTTTGTTGGCAGAGTAATGTCTCTGATTTTTAATATGCTGTCTAGTTTACCTAAAGAGAAATGATGCTTGACTTAAAAAATAATAATAATTTTTTTTTAAGCTTGGAGGTCACCAAGTTTGAAACAGATAGCTTATCTAATTCATTCTGACATCCCCACTGTGAGTGAAAAATAGCCCTATTGGGGTTTAAATCTGATCTTGTCAGATGTGACTTTCCATTCTGAGTGACCTGGGCTTCAGCTGAGTCTGCTCTTGAGTGAGTAGTGTAGGCAGATGTGCTGCTATTGGCTGATGGTATATATATATATTTTTTTAAATCCTTATTGTATATATGTAACTCTGATGAGCAAAAGTGTTTTTTTTTTTAATTGAAAAATAATAAATAAGATATTTTAACATTTCATAGTATATAATTAAAAAGTAATTGACCAACCCACTCCCAGAGTTAGCTACTCTAAAGCAGGTAGGGTAAGTCCTTTTAGACATTTTTCGTGTATATGTAACTGTATGCCTGGGCTTACACATAGGTGCTCACAGACACGCAAATGAGGTTATATCCTGCAACTTATTAAAAGAGTTTTTTAAAGAAATAAACCACTTATTTTTTCAGTAACACATTACCATTGATTCCCTTATATTACTCGGTGTTCATGAACAAAAATAATAACACAGTTGACCTGGATGTGTACCGGATGAGTGATGTGCTTTCTTCATAGCTTTGCTTTTCTATTTAGTTAATAAAGAAACTGCTATTCCATAAAGCGTAACTGTATGAGAGAGGAAAACAGCCTGAAGTTGAGTGTCTTATCTGGCAGTGAATTTGGCCAGGGTTGAAAATTCACTCTGTGTTCTGACATATTTTCATAAGTATGTTTTAGAAACAGTTCAGAATTATCAGCCATCCTTTTCATCTTGCCTAATTCAAGGTTCAAACTTGCCTAATGGCCAAGTTCAGGATCTTCATTGTTTGAAAAAATGGAGGGAAGCAGGCTCAGTTAGGTTTGCTCACATGGATGATTTAGATGACATGCTTGTCTGAATTCAAGATGCCTTTCTGTTTTAGACCTTTCCCTCGATCAGTACACATGCCACTTGGACCACTCAGCACAAGGGTAGACTAGTACTGCTCTTTGAAAGCAGTGTTTTGCTCATTAAATTATGATACCAATCTGATACTTTGTTTTTTAAGTTTAAAAAATAGACTCAAAGTTTTAAATGATCTGGAAAATGATGTAGATTGCACACCTGCATTTACTTTTCCTTTCTCCTCAAGCCACTCTAAAACAGCAGTAAATTTGGTCTTGTGTGTGTACACACACACACCCCTTCAAGGACAAATAGGGGAGGAGAAAATTATAACAAAAACATTAAAAACTAAAAATCCAGTGGATGAGAGCTAACTAATTAAGCAGATATGGGAAGGCAGAATTACGAGACGGCAGTAAGGGTGGATAAACCCATTGGGTCCCGGTTTTCACCACAGAACCTCCAAAAGGTTGACAGCACCAAATGCTACCTCCAATGTGGGGTGAGGTCAAGCTAAAATCAGGAGTTGAAAGTATGTTTAAGCAGTTGGATCCCCACAGCTCCCCATCTGAGCAACTTGTGCCTGCTCTTCTCCAGTGGAGAAACCGGGTTTTTTCCTCTGGAGAGGGTTGAACATTCTTTGGGCTGGAGAATGCAGCAGGCACAGTTGGAGATATTTACATAATAAAGAGGAGACCTGTCCAAATAAACACACTTTTTATTAACATGCAAGGTTTCAAACAATTTCCCCTTTCTAGAAAGCTGACAGAGGGTTTCTCCACCAAAAGTGAGGGGATTATCTAAGATAAAGGCAGGCATGGATATAGATATGGGGTTTAGCAGGAGAAAGGGCAGAGGATTCTCTAACATGGTGATGAAGGGAGGTCCTGGGACGCCAGTCTTGGGGCAGGTCTAGGGACCACCTGTCCTGCTTGAAACAGGTTGCTGGGTTCTGGAAAGTGCTCTTTAAGAAGATGATATTGATTCATCTTTGTATATCAGTGTGTTGAAGAAAGGCTTAGATGGAGGGTTTATAGTTGAAGAGAAAACTAGAAAAAAAGAGTTAGTTGACAGAAAGTAGTAGGAAGCATGCTCTTTGACTCAGTTGTGAGTATCATTTACCTAATGTAAGCATGTATGCTGCACGTATTTAAATGATAGCATCATAATGTTGGAAGAATTAGGTTTAGAATGTGTGTGGATGAGATCAGGTCACGAAAGAGAACTTAACCCTCATCTCCCATAATGAGAAACTTGCAGATAATGCCTAAAAGTGAAAAATCGAGGCATAACAATGTAAACCGTTGCTTCTTCCAAAAGATCAGCTGAAAGAGTTGAATGTGGCCACCTTTGGGGAGTGGGGAATGGATATGTCACCTTTTAGCTGGGGTGGTGGGGGGCAAGCATCATGGGAGTGCCAGCGGTAATAAACAGAAGTATTTGACTCTCGGAAAATATGTTCATGTGTAAATTTCATTAAAAAAAAATAAGTCTTAAAGTGCTACACTTAGTAAAGTGTGTTATCAGTTCTAAAATGTACAGGTTTTCACATTTTTACAATATGACTGATTAGGATGTATCCTGAAATGTTTTAGATCTAAAGAAACCTCTTGGCTCAAGGATTCTGCTATTCTGTCTTATTTGGGGATGATGTGAGTATAATACTTTTTTCTTTTTAATTAAAGATTGCAGGCCTAAGTCTACCTCTTCCTCCCAAAAAATTGATTGGTAACATGGATCGTGAATTCATAGCTGAGAGGCAGAAAGGTCTTCAGAACTATCTCAACGTTATCACCACAAATCATATCTTGTCTAACTGTGAGCTGGTTAAGAAGTTTCTAGATCCAAACAGCTATTCTGCAAACTACACTGGTAAGTAGAGGGATCTATCAGCTGCATTCCTGGGACAAAAGAGGCACTTTTCTTTGCCAGAGATAATATATGTGGGACAAACTCTCCTTCCAGATGGGGAGATGTGTTCTAGGGCGTTCAGTTCAGTTCAGTACAGTCGCTCAGTCATGTCCGACTCTTTGCGACCCCATGAATTGCAGCACACCAGGCCTCCCTGTCTGTCACCAACTCCCGAAGTTCACTCAAACTCATGTCCATCGAGTCGGTGATGCCATCCCGCCATCTCATCCTCTGTCGTCCCCTTCTCCTCCTGCCCCTAATCCCTGCCAGCATTTCTTTTCCAATGAGTCAACTGTTTACTTGAGGTGGCCAAAGTACTGGAGTTTCAGCTTCAGCATCAGTCCTTTTTAGAATGGACTGGTTGGATCTCTTTGCAGTCCAAGGGACTCTCAAGAGTCTTCTCCAACACCACAGGTCAAAAGCATCAATTCTTTGGCACTCAGCTTTCTTCACAGTCCAACTCTAGGGCATTATTCATCTGCTAATACTTACTTGATTGTAATTTACTGTAGTTATCTAAGAAGAACATATTTTTAAACTGGAAGATAATTGCTTTATAATGCTGTGTTAATTTCTGCTATACCATAAAGTGAATCAGCTGTATATATACATATATCCCCTCCCTCCTCAGCTACTGACTGCCACCCCCAGCCCACCCCCTAAGTCACCATGGAGCACTGAGCTGAGCCTGCTATATTTTATTGCAGTTTCCCACTGCCTATCTGTTTTACATATGGTAGTGCATATATGTCAGTCCAATCTCCCAATTCATCCCACCCTCTCCTTCCCCCACTGTGCCCACATATCCCTTCTCTATGTCTGCATCTGTTCCTGCCTTGGAAATAGGTTCATCTGTACCATTTTTCTAGACACACTTATATGTGTTAACATATGATATTTATTTTTCTCTTTCTGACTTCACTTGGTGTGACACACTCTAGGTCCATCCATGTCTCTATAAGACAAAAATTAGTTCTAATATATTTTTAATGCTTGTTTAGAAAAATACGGAAGAGAACTTGTCTGTGTACAAAGTCTTGTCGTCATTATCTTCCCTGACAAAACTGAGAGTAAATAGTCCACAGTGATCTGTACAGTAATGTCAGTTTGATTTATATTTGCCTGTTGTTGTGTTTACAATATATATTATGCCTGGCTCTTCTGGGAATTACTTTAAACACAATAGTGATTCAAAAGGGGCCTTTCTGTGTCTTCCCAGTTGCTTGCTGAAACCTGCTGTGTGCAAAGCCTGGGGAGCAGGTGGTCCCTTTCCAATCCTTCCCTGGACAGAGCAGCAGCCAGGGGCCCGAGGGGAAAGGGTGCCAGTCACACACACGGCCAGCAGCAGTTCTGCAAGCCCATTGTCAGCAGAATGAGTGATTAAATGTTTAATACACTCTGGCATGGTCTTGAACAGGCCAATAGAAGCTGTTGTAAAACCAAACCAGTGACTAGAATTCAGCCAATTTGTTAAAGCTAAACCATGCTGAGAGTCTAAATGGAACACTGGGTATCATTAATAAGCTGATTTCCTTGCTAAGAGAATAGACTGTTTAGAGGCTACATTTTGGGTTCTTAGAATACTCCTTTTGAATTAATTAGAAGGAGATGCTTTTATTCTTAGAGGACTACTTATCAGGCACGAAACTTTTCTTTATCTTATTTTTAATTAATTAACTAATTAATTTTTGGCCATGCTGGGTCTTCGTTGTTCTAGTTGTGATGTGCGGGCTTCTCATTGTGGTAACACCTCTTGTTTCTGGGCACGGGCTCTAGGGCATGAGGGCTTCAGTAGTTGTAGCACGTGGACTTAGTAATTGCAGCTCCCAGGCTCTAGAGCACAGGCTCAATAGTTACGGCGCATGGACTTTGTTGTTCCGAGGCATGTGGAATCTTCCTGGATCAGGGATCGAACTGATGTCTGCTACAGTCTACCAGGATAGCCTGAAACTTTTCTGCATGATGGTATCACCTGGGGAGCTTTAAAAAAAATTCCAGTGCCCAGGTTGCATTCATGCCAGTCAAATCAGAATCTCTGTGGATGGGGTTCATAGTTTGTAAGCCCGCCCTCCCCAGAGATTCTAATATGCAGCTGAGTTTGAAAACCACAGTTGGAAATTGCTACTCACATCATGGGTCCTCTGACCAGCAGTACTGGCATCATCGGGAGCTTGTTAGGGATGTAGCATTCAGGCCCCAGCCCAAACCTAGAATCAGGATGTGGTTTTTAACAAGGTCCCCGGGTTATTTGCATGCATATTAAAGTTTGAGAAGCCTTGCCCAAGAACATGCCTGTCATCCTCTAGTGAAAGTGCCTGCAGGGGTAAGAAGAATGCCTTTGTAGAAAGCAACCCACTGAAGGGAAGGTTATTTCAAACTCATATTCGCTGTAAGTTATGAAACAGAACTGTGAGTTGTTACAAGGCTTGCATTTTTACCCCACTTGTTTTTTGGAGCTCATTGGAGAAAAAGCATCACCGGTCTGGGGCTCCCAGGACAACTCGTGTTCTTTCAGAGTCAGTCTCCCTTGGCTTTCATTTCACCGTACTTCACCTCACTTGTTCCAGGATTGCCACACCATGGACTCTGGGCTGACTTTTATCAAGTCCCTTGCAGCTCAGCCCTGTTTACTGGTTTGTTCGTCCGAGTCATTTCCCGACAGTGTCTGCTAGTGTCCTCCTGAGGTCAAATGTCACG
>SJYW01009584.1:150008-168175 GCA_006410735.1 Raphicerus campestris | reverse complement strand
AATATAAGGTGTCCATAGGTGCATGGATTTATCTCTGGGCTTTCTATTTTGTTCCATTGATCTATATTTCTGTCTTTGTGCCAGTACCACACTGTCTTGATGACTGTGGCTTTGTAGTATAACCTGAAGTCAGGCAGGTTGATTCTTCCAGTTACAGTCTTCTTTCTCAAGACTGCTTTGGCTATTTGAGGTTTTTTGTATTTTCACACAAATTGTGAAATTATTTGTTCTAGTTGTGTGAAAAATACTGTTGGTAGCTTGATAGGGATTGCATTGAATCTATAGATTCCTTTGGGTAGTATACTCATTTTCACTATATTGATTCTTCCAATCCATCAACATGGTATATTTCTCCATCTATTTGTGTCCTCTTTGATTTCTTTCACCAGTGTGTTATAGTTTTCTATATATAGGTCTTTTGTTTCTTTCAGTTCAGTTCAGTCACTCAGTCGTGTCTGACTCTTTGCGACCCCATGAATTGTAGCACACCAGGCCTCCCTGTCCATTACCAACTCCGAGTTCACTCAGACTCACGTCCATCGAGTCGGTGATGCCATCCAGCCATCTCATTCTCGGTCTTCCCCTTCTCCTCCTGCCTCGAATCCCTCCCAGCATCAGAGTCTTTTCCAATGAGTCAACTCTTCACATGAGGTGGCCAAAGTACTGGAGTTTCAGCTTTAGCATCATTTCTTCCAAAGGAATCCCAGGGTTGATCTCCTTCAGAATGGACTGGATGTATCTCCTTGCAGTCCAAGGGACTCTCAAGAGTCTTCTCTAACACCACAGTTCAAAAGCATCAATTCTTCAGGGCTCTGCCTTCTTCACAGTCCAACTCTCACTTCCATACATGACCACAGGAAAAACCATAGCCTTGCCTAGACAGATCTTAGTTGGCAAAATAATGTCTCTGCTTTTGAATGTAGTATCTAGGTTGGTCATAACATATTCCTAAGTATTTTATTCTTTTCATTGGAGAAAGCAATTTAGAATGGACATTTGTGCATAGAAAATGACTGACTCTAAAGTTAATGATGGTAGAGTAAAGTTAAGATCAAGAATCAATGATAGATTTAGCACTCTGGAAATCAAGAGAAGTTTTAGAGTTGACATGAGAAAGACTGATCATTCTTTTGAGGAGTTTGTTAAAAAAAAAAAAAAAACAGTAGAAAAATGAAATATCACAATAGCCTCCTAACTGGTCCCCTGTTTCTACTCTTGATACTTAGGTCAGTAGAGATAATGCTAGTTTCTCTATTTGATTAACCTCAAATCTCAGTGACTTAACTCCCATGTTAATTTCTTTACCGCTCATGTTAAGTCTGAATTAGTTACTCCTGATTGGTGAGCAGATCTTCTCTTAAGAGGAATTTAAAGGCTCTAGTAGAATTTTTATTTTTAAAATAGAACTGCCAACATCACTTTGTCTATAACCATTTGGGGAGGTAAACATCATGGAGCATGACACGTAGCAGGTTTTGTGGAATGAAGCTTGGTGGAACAAAACTTCTGCTTATATTTTACTGACTACAAGTTAGTAGCATGACTACTCTTATGCGCAATTGCAGCTGGGACATGTAGGTTCATCGAGTGCCCAAGAAGAAAACAAAATATATTAGGTGACCAGCTAGCAGCCTGTGTCATACTCAGAGGTAGCATGCCCCATCATTGAGCCCATGACTATGTTGTTTGTTTATGAAAAGATCTAGATAAAAGTGTGTGTGTGGGGGGGGGGGGCAGGATTAAGGACTTCAGAATAATAACCACCAGAAAAGGATCCTTGAACTATCAAGACCTGGGATATAGGCCAGAGAGGGATTGGTTCTAGTTAAGTACGGATATTTTACTTTTTGTTTTAGTGGGGAATGTAGAGTATGAGGTTGGCAGATTTGGAAGTGAGAGTATAAAACTTAATGAGAAAAACTCAGTGATTATCTTTAAAATGCATTAAACAAGTTATTACATATTTCTATCCTTAATTGAAAATTTTCTGAAGCAGGATGAGTAGCAGGAGATTGGTTAAGGCTATATGTTTTAAAATTTTGTGGGCCAGTAAGTCAAGAAAACATACAAAATATACAAAGCTAAAGACTTCATGTCATATCTAGAAACTGGAAAAAAATTTGGCACACTTAAACAAGAGTACAAACAATTCCCATGAAGAAAATGAAAAGTGATTGCTTCTCTTTTAAGCCATGACAGTATCACTTAGCAAATTATTTCTTAAANTGTGTGAGCCAGTAAGTCAAGAAAACATATACAAAATATACAAAGCTAAAGACTTCATGTCATATCTAGAAACTGGAAAAAAATTTGGCACACTTAAACCAGAGTACAAACAATTCACATGAAGAAAATGAAAAGTGATTGCGTCTCTTTTAAGCCATGACAGTATCACTTAGCAAATTATTTCTTAAACCCAACACTAAATAATATCCTCATGGTATAAAAGAATATATGTTCCTCTTTCTAGATTTAAGTACTTATTCTTTTCATCCATGTTCTGAAAATTGTTTTAATTTTTAAAGTGAATGTGAAAGAAATCATCCTAGAAATAGGGTAAAGATTGCTCATGAAGATTCAAGATGTCAAATAAGAACTTGACAGTCTCCTCTCTGTCTCCATCTACACTTCATAATCCAAAGATTTTGGATGCTTTGAGAAAAGCTTAGCTGGAAGGAGGAGTTTAGAACTATTTTAACAGCATTTCCAGGATTTTTCAGTGACTCATAGTTCTAGGCATTCATGTGAATTTCCAACTTACATTTAAAATTTTACAATCATTAAAAAAGAGAATGCCTTCCAACATTTCATGATAATGAGATCAAAACTTCTTCACAGAAAGCTTTAAAATAGTGTTAGTTTTTGCATTCCTTCTTCCCCACCCTCACATATTGACATAGTCCATTGTGTTGTTAGTGGAATTGCTTTGTGAATTTCAGAGAGGAAATATAGTCACTGATAGACTTTGGATAAGTAATATCAATCACACTGANTTAAAATAGTGTTAGTTTTTGCATTCCTTCTTCCCCACCCTCACATATTGACATAGTCCATTGGGTTGTTAGTGGAACTGCTTTGTGAATTTCAGAGAGGAAATATAGTCACTGATAGACTTTGGATATGTAATATCAATCACACTGAACAATAAACTGGAATTTTTGCTGCGACAGTTTTTCAATTCTATTCATCTGATTTTCTCCCTTAGTATGTGTATTGAACAGTTAGTCGTGTCAGACTCCTTGTGACTCCAGGGACTGTAGCCCCTAAGGTTCCTCTGTCCATGGAATTCTCCAGGCAAGAATATTGGAGTGAGGAGTCCTTCCCTTCTCCAGAGGATCTTCCTGACCCAGGGATCAAACCCAGGTCTTCTGCACTGCAGGCAGATTCTTTACCATCTGAAATCAACCCTGAATATTCATTTAAAGGACTGATGCTGGAGCTACAGTAGTTTGGCCACCTGATGAAAGGAGCCAACTCATTGCAAAAGACCCTGATTCTGGGAAAGACTGAAGGCAAAAGGAGAAGAGGGCAGCAGAGGATGAGATGGCTAGATAGTATCACCAACTCAGTGGAAATGAATTTGAGCAAACTGTGGGAGATAGTGAAGGACAGGGAAGTCTGGAGTGCTGCAGTCCATGGGGTCACAGAATTGAACACAACTTAGTGACTGAACAACAAAAACAACAACGTGTACTAGTCACCTTTGCTGTGCCAATATACTTCTCCTTCATTTCAGTGGCTTAAACATCAACCATTTATTCTCATTTAGATTACTTATATGTTTCAAGTCAACTGGTTTGAGTTCTACATGTCTCCTCATTCTGGGACACAAGATGGTAGAATAGCTCCTAAGTGGAAACGCACAATTTCTTTTAAATATTTTGCTCAAATATGATATTTGGCAGATCTATTCATATTCTATTGCTCAAAATATGTCATTGATCAAAGACACAGAACACAAAGGCAAGGATTAACACTTTTCCCATAAAATGCATGGAAAGTTCTATAGAAGAAGGTAGGAGTAAATAATAGAAAATTATAATCCAACATACCACAGTATCATGAAAGATCTGAATCTTAATTTTCANAAAAGTTCTATAGAAGAAGGTAGGAGTGAATAATAGAAAATTATAATCCAACATACCACAATATCATGAAAGATCTGAATCTTAATTTTCAAACTCAGGTGGAAGAAATATAACTTTCTTTAATAATATATAACTTTTCTTATAAAATTTGATTTTGATCTTTACGCCCCCAGCCAGTGAACTAACAGGATTTAAATCGGGTTTTTTTCTGATTCTTTCCATTCTTGCCTCACTTTAGATTGTGACATAAATGATCCTGTTGGCTGAAAAAAAAAAAGCACAATCTACAAGTTGAAAGTTATGTTTCATTCATCAGATTTTCTGAGAACTTTAAGTCCTAGAGACAGACTCTCAGATTGCTCTGAGGGACTGCTCTGAGGGGAAACGGAGGAGCCAGGTATAAAGTGGTTTTTGCAACAAAGACCAGGCAGTTGGGACATCAAAAGATTAATATTAATTGAAGAAAATCAGACATCTCAAGTTAATAAATTTAGCATTTTTTTAATGGATAAATAAAATTTTTTTATTAAAGTATAGTTGATTTGCAATGTTGCAAATCCCAGGTGGCTCAGTGGTAAACAACCCACTTGTCAATGCAGGAGACACAAGAAACATGGGTTCTGTCCCTGAGTCAGGAGATCCCTTGGAGTAGGAAATGGCAACCCATTCCAATACTCTAGCCNTCTGCTAATACTTACTTGATTGTAATTTACTGTAGTTATCTAAGAAGAACATATTTTTAAACTGGAAGATAATTGCTTTATAATGCTGTGTTAATTTCTGCTATACCATAAAGTGAATCAGCTGTATATATACATATATCCCCTCCCTCCTCAGCTACTGACTGCCACCCCCAGCCCACCCCCTAAGTCACCATGGAGCACTGAGCTGAGCCTGCTATATTTTATTGCAGTTTCCCACTACCTATCTGTTTTACATATGGTAGTGCATATATGTCAGTCCAATCTCCCAATTCATCCCACCCTCTCCTTCCCCCACTGTGCCCACATATCCCTTCTCTATGTCTGCATCTGTTCTNAGCTGAGCCTGCTATATTTTATTGCAGTTTCCCACTGCCTATCTGTTTTACATATGGTAGTGCATATATGTCAGTCCAATCTCCCAATTCATCCCACCCTCTCCTTCCCCCACTGTGCCCACATATCCCTTCTCTATGTCTGCATCTGTTCCTGCCTTGGAAATAGGTTCATCTGTACCATTTTTCTAGACACACTTATATGTGTTAACATATGATATTTATTTTTCTCTTTCTGACTTCACTTGGTGTGACACACTCTAGGTCCATCCATGTCTCTATAAGACAAAAATTAGTTCTAATATATTTTTAATGCTTGTTTAGAAAAATACGGAAGAGAACTTGTCTGTGTACAAAGTCTTGTCGTCATTATCTTCCCTGACAAAACTGAGAGTAAATAGTCCACAGTGATCTGTACAGTAATGTCAGTTTGATTTATATTTGCCTGTTGTTGTGTTTACAATATATATTATGCCTGGCTCTTCTGGGAATTACTTTAAACACAATAGTGATTCAAAAGGGGCCTTTCTGTGTCTTCCCAGTTGCTTGCTGAAACCTGCTGTGTGCAAAGCCTGGGGAGCAGGTGGTCCCTTTCCAATCCTTCCCTGGACAGAGCAGCAGCCAGGGGCCCGAGGGGAAAGGGTGCCAGTCACACACACGGCCAGCAGCAGTTCTGCAAGCCCATTGTCAGCAGAATGAGTGATTAAATGTTTAATACACTCTGGCATGGTCTTGAACAGGCCAATAGAAGCTGTTGTAAAACCAAACCAGTGACTAGAATTCAGCCAATTTGTTAAAGCTAAACCATGCTGAGAGTCTAAATGGAACACTGGGTATCATTAATAAGCTGATTTCCTTGCTAAGAGAATAGACTGTTTAGAGGCTACATTTTGGGTTCTTAGAATACTCCTTTTGAATTAATTAGAAGGAGATGCTTTTATTCTTAGAGGACTACTTATCAGGCACGAAACTTTTCTTTATCTTATTTTTAATTAATTAACTAATAATTTTTGGCCATGCTGGGTCTTCGTTGTTCTAGTTGTGATGTGCGGGCTTCTCATTGTGGTAACACCTCTTGTTTCTGGGCACGGGCTCTAGGGCATGAGGGCTTCAGTAGTGGCACGTGGCACGTGGACTTAGTAATTGCAGCTCCCAGGCTCTAGAGCACAGGCTCAATAGTTACGGCGCATGGACTTTGTTGTTCCGAGGCATGTGGAATCTTCCTGGATCAGGGATCGAACTGATGTCTGCTGCAGTCTACCAGGATAGCCTGAAACTTTTCTGCATGATGGTATCACCTGGGGAGCTTTAAAAAAAATTCCAGTGCCCAGGCTGCATTCATGCCAGTCAAATCAGAATCTCTGTGGATGGGGTTCATAGTTTGTAAGCCCGCCCTCCCCAGAGATTCTAATATGCAGCTGAGTTTGAAAACCACAGTTGGAAATTGCTACTCACATCATGGGTCCTCTGACCAGCAGTACTGGCATCATCGGGAGCTTGTTAGGGATGTAGCATTCAGGCCCCAGCCCAAACCTAGAATCAGGATGTGGTTTTTAACAAGGTCCCCGGGTTATTTGCATGCATATTAAAGTTTGAGAAGCCTTGCCCAAGAACATGCCTGTCATCCTCTAGTGAAAGTGCCTGCAGGGGTAAGAAGAATGCCTTTGTAGAAAGCAACCCACTGAAGGGAAGGTTATTTCAAACTCATATTCGCTGTAAGTTATGAAACAGAACTGTGAGTTGTTACAAGGCTTGCATTTTTACCCCACTTGTTTTTTGGAGCTCATTGGAGAAAAAGCATCACCGGTCTGGGGCTCCCAGGACAACTCGTGTTCTTTCAGAGTCAGTCTCCCTTGGCTTTCATTTCACCGTACTTCACCTCACTTGTTCCAGGATTGCCACACCATGGACTCTGGGCTGACTTTTATCAAGTCCCTTGCAGCTCAGCCCTGTTTACTGGTTTGTTCGTCCGAGTCATTTCCCGACAGTGTCTGCTAGTGTCCTCCTGAGGTCAAATGTCACGCTGTAGTGTACATGTGATGATGCTATCCATTCCGGACGCTTGACTCTCTGCTCTGCCATGCTGTGTCCTAGGTGCGGGGCTGCGGGTTGGGGTACAGGTGTGAGGAAAATGTGCTCCTTGTTCTCAGGGAGCTTGTACTAGAAATACCTTGAGTTCCCAGGGGATCAGAGCTAGCAGGGACCTGGCAGCAGATGCATCTAGACTAACCCTCTTGTTTTATTTATTTTTTAATATAAGTTTTTTGTTGTTTTCCTCCCAGTTAAGAGATATAATTGACATACAGCACTGAATATGTTTAGGTGTACAGCATAGTGATTTGACTTACTTACATTGTGACATGAGGATCACAGTAAGTTTAGTGACCATCCGTCATCTCATAGAGATGCAGGATTAGAGTAGGAGAGAAAAACTGCTTCTGTGTGATAAGAACTCTTAGAGTTTACTCTCTTAGTAACTTTCATGCATAGTGTACAACAGAGTTAGTTATATTTATCGTGCTGTGTATTGCATTCCTAGTACTTATTTATCTTATAGCTGAAGTTTGTACCTTTTGGCCACCTTCATTCAATTCCCCATCCTCCTACCTCCAGCCCCCACCTCTGGTAACCACAAATCTGATCTCTTTTTCTGTGCGTTTTTAACGAATAATTGACCTGCACTACTGTGTTAGTTCCTGTTACACAACATTCTGATTTGATGTTTCTATACCTGTCAAAATAATCATCATGATAAGTCTACTTACATATGTCACCATAAAAAGATATTACGTAGTTATCAACTGTATCCCTCCATGTTGTTGCAAAGGGCAAGATGTCATTCTCTTTTGTGGCTGATTAACATGCCCCTGTGATACCTAGGTTGCATCCACATCTCAGCCACTGTGAATAATGCCACAGTGAACATGGTGTGTATATTTTTTTCTAGTTAGTATTTTCACTTTCTTCTGGTAAATACTGAGGAGTGAAATTGAACAACCATATGGTAGTTCTGTGTCCAAAGTTTTTGAGGGCTCTCCGTATTCTTTGCTGTAGTGGCTGTTTCAAATTGTGCATCAGTAATGCACAAGGGTTCTTTTTCTCTGCATCTTCACCAAAACTTGTTATTTATTCGTGGTCTTTTTGATGATAGCCATCCTGATGGGTGTGAGCTGATACTTCACTGTGGTTTTGATTTGCATTTCCCTGATGAATACTGATGTTGAGCATCTTTTCATGTACCTGTTGGCGATCTGTCTGTCTTCTTGGGGAAAATGTCTGTTCAAGTATTCTGCCCATTTTTTAATAGTGTTTTTTGTGTTTTGATATTTAGTTGTATGAGTTCTTTGTACATTTTGGACATTAACCACTTGTCAGATACCTTGTTTGCAAATCTGTTCTCCGATTCAGTAGCTGGTCTTTTTGATTTGTTGATGGTTTTCTTTGCTGTGCAAAAGCTTTTAAGTTTGATTAGGTTCCATTGGTTGGTTTTTGCTTCTTGTGTTTCCCAAGGGGACATATCCAAAAAACATTGCTAAGACCAATGTCAAAGATTTTGTCACGTGTGTTTTCTTCTAGGAATTTTATGGTTTTAGGTCTTCCGTTTATGTCTTTAATCCATTTTTAGTTTATTTTTGCATATTCTGTGAGAGAGTAGTCCAGTTTGGTTCTATTGCATTTAGCTGTCCGATTTTCCCGAATTTATTGAAGAGGTTGACCTTTCTCCATTGTATATTCTTGCCTCCTTTGTCGTATTAATAGATTAATTGCTGACAGAAGTACAGGTTCATTTCTGGGCACTCTATTCTGTTTCTTCATGCTCTGTGTGTGTGCTTGTGCACATCTCAGTACCATACTGTTTTGACTATTGTACCTTTGTACTGTGCTTTGAAATCAGAAGCATGATGCTTCCAGCTTTTCTTTTGCAAGATTGTTTTGACTATTCAAGATCTTTTCTGTTTCCATAAAAATTTTAGAATTATTTGTTCTAGCTCTGTGAAAAAAGCTAGTGATATTTTACAAGGATTGCACTGAATCTGTAGATTGCCTTGGGCTATACAGTCATTTTAGCTATATTAATTCTTCCAGTCCATGAACACAGTATATCTTTCCATCTGTTTGTGTCCTCTTCAATTTCTTTCATTAGTGTCTTAGAGTTTTTAGAGTATAGATCTTTTACCTGTTTAGTTGGATTTATTCTTCTTGATATGATTGTAAATGGAATTGTTTTCTTACTTTCATTTATTTCTGATAGTATACAGAGATGCAGCCAGTTTCTGCATATTTTGTATCCTGCAACTGTGCCAAACTCATTGAGTTCTAGGAGAACCCTCTCATTTTACACATAAGCAGTCTCCCAAGAAGGGCCTTACCTAGGGTTGCACATTTGTATGATTGTACAAGTGTCTAGTGTCTGAATGTTTCTCAATTAAAATGCTGCTCAGCCCCTGGAACATTGTCTGATCCCTATATCTCCTCCTCATGTCCCTCTCTACATGCTGCTCTTGTCCTGATCTTTCTCCTCTCTCCCAGGATGCCAGACAATCAGGAATCCAAAGGAGATGAGCACAGGAATGTGAGAAAACTGTCAGAGACTCCTGCCAGAACCCAAACACTTAAGTAGCTGCCACTATTTAGAGGGCATAGTCCTGATGAAACAATAAGGGCTGGGTGCTGTTTTCAGAGAAGTGCTGATTAATTTCCCCCTTTGCATGAAATGTCAGAACTTTGTCTTTCCTCTGCGCTGACTCACCAAGTGCCTCAGGAAAGGGAAACCCAGGCCACCTCCTCCTCCACATCAGCTTAACTGAGCTGATCCCCAAAGAGCAGGGCAGTCTTGTCCAGGTTTCCCAAAACTTACGCTGTGGCCCGTGGCCCCCGAGGGCACCCCGTGCACCTCCAGCTTCCGGCATTTCCCCTGTAATATGGAGACTGTCTGTACCTCTCCTTAGTTTCTGTGGCCACCTTCCAGCTTCCCTTCAGCAGGATCTGAGTTCTGTGTTCAGGTGTGGCTGAAACCACCAAGGCCACATTTCCTGCCTATTGCTCTGACTGAGCCTGCAGGTGTTTTGTCAGAGGAGACCTGTTGACGCCACCCGTTCCCCAGGGCATG
Organism: Raphicerus campestris; assembly: GCA_006410735.1. Lineage (NCBI taxonomy): Eukaryota > Metazoa > Chordata > Mammalia > Artiodactyla > Bovidae > Raphicerus > Raphicerus campestris. Next base: position 157,941 of record SJYW01009584.1, on the reverse strand, counting down.
GGTGACCAGCAGCTCTCAGGACATCAGCAGCTCCCTGCTCTCCTCTCTGGGACCCCAGCCTGGGATTGCTGGTCCTTTTATTCTTTTCCTTCTGTTTATGTTGTTCATTCACTCAGTTGGGTCCCACTCTTTGTGATCCCATGAACTGCAGTCTGCCAGGCTTCCCTCTCCTTCACTGTCTCCTGGAGTTTGCTCAGATTCATGTCTATTGAATCCATGATGCCACACAACCATCTCATCCTCTGTCATCCCCTTCTCCTCCTGCCCTCAGTCTTTCCCAGCATCAGGGTCTTTTCCAGTGAGTCAACTCTTCACATCAGGTGGCCAAAGTATTGGAGCTCAAGCTTCAGCATCAGTCCTTCTAATGAATATTCAGGGTTGATTTCATTTAGGATTGACTGGATTGATTTCCTTGCTGTCCAAGGCACTCTCAAAGAGTCTTCTCCAGCACTACATTTTGAAAGCATCAGTTCTTTGGCTCTCAGCCTTCTTTATGGTCCAACTCTCACATCTGTATGTGACTACTGGAAAAACCATAGCTTTGACTATATGAATCTTTGTGGGCAAAATGATATCTGTGCTTTTTAATATGCTGTTTGGGTTTTTCATAGCTTTTCTTCCAAGGTGCAATCATCTTCTAACTTCATGGCTGTAGTCACCATCNGCCTTCTTTATGGTCCAACTCTCACATCTGTATGTGACTACTGGAAAAACCATAGCTTTGACTATATGAATCTTTGTGGGCAAAATGATATCTGTGCTTTTTAATATGCTGTTTGGGTTTTTCATAGCTTTTCTTCCAAGGTGCAATCATCTTTTAACTTCGTGGCTGTAGTCACCATCTGCAGTGATTTTGGAGCCCAAGAAAATAAAATCTGTCACTGTTTCCATGTTTTCCCCATGTATTTGTCATGAAGTGATGAATCTGGATGTCATGATCTTCATTTTTTGAATGTTGAGTTTTCAGCCAGCTTTTTCATTCTTATCTTTCACCATACTTTCTGCCATTAGGGTGGTATCATCTGCATATCTGAGGTTGATATTTCTCCCAGCAATCTTGATTCCAGCTTGTGATTCATCTAGCCCGGCATTTCACATGATGTACTCTGCATAGAAGTTCAATAAACAGGGTNTATATTTATTTTAGCAATAGAAACTACCCAGTTTGTCAAAAGAGCATTCATTTACCCACATGAGGAAAGGTTGAGCATTTCATGATTAAATCCATTAGATTGTAGGCTGCTCTTAGGTCAGTGTTAAAGTTTTTTTGTAAAGGAATACTGAGAAGCTTTACAAACAAACTCATAGAAAAAGAGATCCCATTTGTGGTTAACAGAGGTAGGAGAGGGTATTTAAGGGAAATTAGATGAAGACAGTTAAAAGGGTTAGATGGATAAATACTAGAGGTATAAAACACACCATAATAAGCAACCATAACACTGCATGCTTGCTGAGTCACTTCAGTTGTGTCTGCTTCTGTGCTGCCTTGTGGACTGTAGCCTACCAGGCTCTTTTGTTCATGGGATTCTCTAGGNTAGATGAAGACAGTTAAAAGGGTAAGATGGATAAATACTAGAGGTATAAAACACACCATAATAAGCAACCATAACACTGCATGCTTGCTGAGTCACTTCAGTTGTGTCTGCTTCTGTGCTGCCTTGTGGACTGTAGCCTACCAGGCTCTTTTGTTCGTGGGATTCTCTAGGCAGGACTACTGGAGTGGGTTGCCATGCCTTCCTCCAGGGGATCTTCCCAACCCAGGGATCGAACCCATGTTTCTTATGTCTCCTGCCATGGCAGGCGGGTTCGTTACCACTAGTACCACCTGGGAAACCCATAATTAACACTGCTATGTGTTGGTTTTTTTTTTTTTTTAAGCAATACTGAGGAATTCTAACAGTATACAAGACTTTGGCCTCTGCTAAAGTGAAGACCAGGAACATCTTCACTGGACTAGAAAAAGGCTGGAACCCTGGTCAGCCTCTTTCTATTAACTGTGCAGGCTGCTGTATTTAACAGCCCGTATCCTGCCAGCTGGACTCATCTGATGCCCCAGCCTCTCAGTGTGTCCTGTCTGTTCAAGGAGGCCATGTGTGTGTAGAGTCCAACCCCTCTACTGCCTTCTTTTGTGCTCTTTGTTCCTTTCCAAAGGCAAAACCGAAAGACCCATTCCTGAAGAAGTACTGCAACCCTAAGAAGGTTCAAGGCCTCGAACTCCAGCAAATAAAAACATACGGGCGGCAAGTATTAGAGGTAAGAGGTATCTGACTTTTGTTTAAGTTGCATTGGAATTTCACTCAGCATCACAGTATTGTTTTGGGAAAGTTTTCAGGCAATATCTAAAATAGTTGAAATTATCTGGTCACATACGAACTGGCGGCATTGTCATATTTTACCCCCAAAAGCAAATATTTGAGACTAAAGCAGTAATCTAGACCAACACAGTTCCAAAAGCTTAGCTATTGGAAATTCCTAAATTAGTGTGTGATTTTTTAAGAACTTTATTGTGTGAATACCAAGTTTTATGTTATTTCTGGTTGATTTATCTTTGTGCCAAGATTCTTGCTTTTGTTATATCCTATACGTAACCATATGGCTCCCTTACAGAAGTAAAACTAACGCGAAAAAGCCTTTCCCACATCACTCTCCAGAGCAGCATTCACCAAACTTCTTGGATTATGCAATCCTATCAGTGAAAACAATTTAAGCATAAACACTCTCATGTTATATATGTTTAATTTATATACATACATATTCTATTAGGAATGTGTTTTGTCCAGTATAAGTTAAGAAAGAATGAGATTAAAAGCAAAACAGACAGGGGACTTCTATGGTGGTTCAGTGGTTAAGACTGTACTTCCAACTCAAGGGGTGGCAGGTTCGATCCCTGGTCCGGGAACTAAGGTCCCACATACCACATGGCATGGCCAAAAAGTTTAAAAATGAATAAATGAAGAACAAAACCCAGAAAAGCTGTAATACTTTTTTTCCGGTTCTCAACGGATCATCCTGGGCACCTGCTTCAGCAGGGCACTGCTGTAGTTCACCAGGTGTTTTGCAGGGCTGAATCCAGGTGGCTCTGTCACTGGCTGAACCACTGTTTATGAAATGGCACCTGAAAAGTTTGCTTCTTTTTGTGGGAGGCTGTCATTTGTTTCTATTAATAAACAGCCAAATATATTCTGAGGTGAGACAGGACTAGAGGTGTTTTCAGCTCAACCCCTCTCCTTGAATAATTGGCAGAAGCCCTGGCAGGATATCTTTATTCATCTGTGCGGGAGGATCTTTGCCCTGAAGAGAGTTGAGATGTGGTGCTTAGGTAGAGAAAGTGCTTACAGTAGAGGTTTTTGGCATCAGAGCTGTTAACCCGAGCAGATACCGGCTACTTCTCTGCTCTTTGTAAATGAGGGAGCTTGGCTTGGCGTGTCCACAGCTGGAAAGCGCTCAGCGTCCATCTCTTTTCCAAAGAAATGCACAGACATGTACTCTTTCTTTAGGAATCTCCCCAATGACCGGTTTGGTCTTGTTTCAAAATATATTGACTGAAAAAGCAAAGTTTAAGCTTGTCTTGTATCGAATGAGTTGGAGGGGAGTGTAACCTCTACATACTTTTCCATAGGTCCTAAAGTTTCTACATGACAAGGGATTCCCTTATGGGCATCTTCATGCTTCCAACGTGATGCTGGATGGGGATACCTGCCGGCTGCTAGACCTGGAGAATTCCTTGTTGGGCCTTCCTTCCTTCTACCGATCATATTTCTCACAGTTCAGGAAGATCAATGTAAGTTGATGAAAGTGATGAAACTGCAGGCTTATTTTTAGGTGTAAGTTATCCCCGTGGCAGGATGCATGATCTGTCCCTGTTAGAAATGTGTGCTAAGCAGGGGTGAGTATGGTTGGGGCAGGCAGGTCTGTTGGCCCTGTCTTTCCCACGGCACTGCTGTATCTGACAGGCGGGTTGGGCAGGGCCAAGGAGCCCCTGACTGTACCATCCTGAAGGGTAGGACCAAGACTTTTGGTCAAAACAATGCTTGTGAGCTTTTACAAAAGGCCTTGAGTGGTCACTACCAGTTGTGGGTGGGGTTGCCCCTGGGCCATGTTTCTTAGTGGAAGCCCAGGGCTAGGGATTCACAAAGCCAAAGCCCTCTGCTGTCTTTTCTTCTGCAGACATTGGAGAGTGTGGACGTCCACTGCTTTGGCCACTTACTATATGAAATGACTTACGGACGACCGCCCGACTCAGTGCCTGTAGACTCCTTCCCTCCTGCGCCGTCCATGGCTGTGGGTCAGTATGGGGTTTGTAAGGGTCTCTGGGCCCTGGTCATGCTCGGAGCTTCTCACCCCCTTTTCTAGAGTCCAGGGAAGGTCCAGAGGAAGTTACTGTGCTCCATAGCCAGGAAGTCTTACCAGGAAGTAGAAGTTACGGGAGTAACTTTCTTAAATGTATTTCACTGAAAATTCTGATCTGTTTGTCAGGCTGTCTGAAATCTCAGGAGTCCTTCTGTAGCATGCATCAGAATTTTGGAAGCAAGAGGATGTGAAGAGAAGTATGGCTAGCGAGGGGTCGAAGCAGAAGCTAGGAGCAGACAACTTGCATCCAGTCTTGTGGACTCAGGCAGAGTTGGGAGGTATNGTATTTCACTGAAAATTCTGATCTGTTTGTCAGGCTGTCTGAAATCTCAGGAGTCCTTCTGTAGCATGCATCAGAATTTTGGAAGCAAGAGGGTGTGAAGAGAAGTATGGCTAGCGAGGGGTCGAAGCAGAAGTTAGGAGCAGACAACTTGCATCCAGTCTTGTGGACTCAGGCAGAGTTGGGAGGTATCCCAAGGCTGGAGGAGGCCTGCGAGGCCAACCACAGGCTGGACACCCAGCAGAGGACAGCCCGCCAGGCCCAGATTAGGAAAGGCGGGCAGGAAACCCTGGATCCCAGGAGTTCTCTCAGCATCACTGAGGGGCTCCTGTAGGAAGGAGGGGTGTCAGGGCTGATGCAGAGTCACCCAGAGAGCCTTTCCTCTCCTCGACAGCCAGCTCACAAGCCCCTGGGGCGGGGGTGGTGGGGGCCAGGGCAGCTCTTGGAACATCGCGCCTTCCACGCATTTAGGTCAACCTCCACCAGCATCTGTTTTGTGTCATGAGATGGTTGAATTTGAACAGCTGAAATGGAACAGTGACCTGCAAGTAAAAAAAAAAGGAAGAAAATCTGGCTGTTTTTGTAAATAAAGTATATGGGAGGATGTACATAGTTTGTGTGCAAATGTTATATACCAATTTGTATAAGAGCCTTGAGCATCTGCAGATTTGGGTATCTTTAGGGATGGAGAGGTTCCTGAACCAGTGTCCCGGGAAGACTGAGGGATGACTGAATATAATAAACGATAATTGTGAAAACTTGCTCCATATGAAATGTCTTTTTCATGTGTGATTAATTTTTTTTTCTGGTATAACCAAGTACTATATTTTTATAAGTTTGCCTCAGTTTCCTTGGATGTATCTCTTTACATAAAGTAAGAATTCATTTGGATATGTGAAGAATTAAATATGTGTATTTGTGTGGGTAAAAAGCATAATGTTAATAATAGTTATTTCTGAGTGGTCAAATTATGAATGGAAAAAAAGAATCTGGCTGCTTTTGTTTACACCGTCCAAGGTGTTGGATGGTGAGATGCCAACAGTTGGCACTTCGTATGTTGGTTTTGACTAAAAGCAGGCAAGCAGAGACGTGTCTTTCAAGTTCAGAATTTTACTCGTGTGGTGTTTACTTCTCTTTTAAGAGAGCAAACACATTTATGAATGATATCTTGAGTCCTTCCTCCAATTATCTGTGCAATATACTTAGCTTTCTGTCAGCATGTGGTTCCTGAACCTTTTTTTTTTTTTTTTTTTTGAGTCATCGGGAGTTGTCAGCATTGCCAGCAACCCCCCTTCGCCCTCCACCCCCTGCCACCATGTATGCCATCTGTCTGTGCGTGAAGAGTTTTGACACTGTCCTGATGAGCCCGCAGATAGTTGTTGAGAAGTGGTGTCAAACTTTTCATCACCAAGCAGGTTTGCCAGCATGTTCTGTGGAACTAAAACGTGTATCTGTTCATTTCAAGTGGCCGTGTTGGAGTCCACGCTGTCTTGTGAAGCCTGTAAAAATGGCATGCCCACCGTCTCCCGGCTCTTGCAGATGCCGTAAGTCAATCCCATGCCTTGGCTGTAACCTTCCTAACCGTGTCGAGCCCCGGACCCCTAGCCCAAGTGTCCAGTCCCAGCAGAGACTCATCTGCGGTCCCCGCAGAGTCTGTGTGGCCTGCTTGCCAGTGGTCACTTGCCACATGACACCCTGACCTTTCCTCCTGGCCCCTGCGCACCGTAGTCTGACTGCTCTGTCTTCGCACCCGTGTCATCTTCACGTGTGTCTTCATGTGCGTCTCTCCCTGTCCACGCAGGCATTGTGTGCGTGGACACATGGCAGCCCCCCGCTTGGGAAGTACTGAAGGGGGGCAACACTGTTCCTGTTCATGGTGTGGCCCACGGCGGTGGCTGCTTCACTAGGCACTAGTCAGGCAGGGTCCGGCCTCCAGAAGGGCTGCCTGGCTGCGGCCTCCCCTGCACCTGTTGATTCATTTGCTCCCTGGTAGCGTATGTCTGATGTCTGACATGTCCCAGGCCCTGTGCTGGGGCTTAGAGATGAATGGTCGGTTGAGGCGGGTCGGATAGTGCTCTGGGGTCTTTTTTGAGGTGCATGTTCTACTCCTTCATGGAAGGGCAGCAGGATGGTTCAGAAGCATGTGTCTGAGATTAGACAGACCTGGGTGTGGGCACAGCTTTAGCACTTTCCCCAGATGACCTTGGGCAGGTCCTAACCTCTGGAAGCTGAGTTTCCTTATCTATAAATGGGGATGATAATAGTCTCCACCTCAGAGTGCTGGTGGGAGGATTTATTGAGATGATTCCTCATACAGGCCCAGTTATTTAAGAAGAGCTTATTAAATGATAGTTACGCAGCTTCTGTTTTATGCTCTGAGATGTACCCAGTGCTCCGTGAGCCGATGTATTCGGGAAACAATTACATGAGGAAATGAGGCAGGACAACTTGAAGTACATACAACCTGAGTTCAGGGGAGGTGGTGATAACTTCAGATTCCTTGTGTCCCAGGGGGTCTGTTCCAGTCCGAGGCCCTGGGCAGGATGCGCCGTTCAGAGCAGCCCAAGCCCCTGCCCCGTGGATGACTTTTCAGTGTTTCACTGACACTGGGGCATCTCTCTGTGAACCAGGCACAATCAGCAGCAGTGCAATTGTAGTCATTTTCACCATTCACTTGTAGAACACATGCCGTTGAGGTTAGGAAACAGCCTCTATCCATGTATTTGCACCCCCTGCTTCAAAGCACTTACATTTTCCTCCCAGCCTTCCAGCTCTAAAGCAAAGCCAATTTTTTTTTTTTCTTCACTGAAGTCCTTCTATCCTGTGGGCTTCAGCCTGGGATAGCATTTAGCAAGGTGTGAATTCGGCTCAGTTAAAAATGTGTTGTCTGGGAAGTTAGCGGACGACCCCTTGGCCTTGAAGGGGAGAGTTTTGTGCACGCCGCGTGGGAGCGCCGTGGGGAAAAGTTGACCCTGTCTCTTCTCCTTGAGATGTAGTTACCCTTTTTCAAAAGGGGGAGCAGCTCAAAGAAAGACTTAGGCCGAACCATGAGCAGTGCCCAAACAACCATTGAGTCAGAACAGTTCAGAATTCCTCACACTGTTCTTTTTCATAGCATGCTTTGAAGGAGAGAATTGATATTCTCCAAAAGCTGCTATTTCTTCTTAAGAGAGCATGAGAAGCACTACTTTTCCTTAAAAGAAGATTATTTTCTCTTGTTGGATTCCAATCAAAACAATTCCTTTTTACTTACACATTTTTATTATATTGAGCTTTAGAATAAATTTTATCCTCCTCTGGGAC
>SJYW01009584.1:80208-149395 GCA_006410735.1 Raphicerus campestris | reverse complement strand
TTTTTTTTTTTTTTTTTTTGAGTCATCGGGAGTTGTCAGCATTGCCAGCAACCCCCCTTCGCCCTCCACCCCCTGCCACCATGTATGCCATCTGTCTGTGCGTGAAGAGTTTTGACACTGTCCTGATGAGCCTGCAGATAGTTGTTGAGAAGTGGTGTCAAACTTTTCATCACCAAGCGGGTTTGCCAGCATGTTCTGTGGAACTAAAACGTGTATCTGTTCATTTCAAGTGGCCGTGTTGGAGTCCACGCTGTCTTGTGAAGCCTGTAAAAATGGCATGCCCACCGTCTCCCGGCTCTTGCAGATGCCGTAAGTCAATCCCATGCCTTGGCTGTAACCTTCCTAACCGTGTCGAGCCCCGGACTCCTAGCCCAAGTGTCCAGTCCCAGCAGAGACTCATCTGCGGTCCCCGCAGAGTCTGTGTGGCCTGCTTGCCAGTGGTCACTTGCCACATGACACCCTGACCTTTCCTCCTGGCCCCTGCGCACCATAGTCTGACTGCTCTGTCTTCGCACCCGTGTCATCTTCACGTGTGTCTTCATGTGTGTCTCTCCCTGTCCACGCAGGCATTGTGTGCGTGGACACATGGCAGCCCCCCGCCTGGGAAGTACTGAAGGGGGGCAACGCTGTTCCTGTTCATGGTGTGGCCCACAGCGGTGGCTGCTTCACTAGGCACTAGTCAGGCAGGGTCCGGCCTCCAGGAGGGCTGCCTGGCTGCGGCCTCCCCTGCACCTGTTGATTCATTTGCTCCCTGGTAGCGTATGTCTGATGTCTGACATGTCCCAGGCCCTGTGCTGGGGCTTAGCGATGAATGGTCGGCTGAGGCGGGTCGGATAGTGCTCTGGGGTCTTTTTTAAGGTGCATGTTCTACTCCTTCACGGAAGGGCAGCAGGATGGTTCAGAAGCACGTGTCTGAGATTAGACAGACCTGGGTGTGGGCACAGCTTTAGCACTTTCCCCAGGNCCCGCAGAGTCTGTGTGGCCTGCTTGCCAGTGGTCACTTGCCACATGACACCCTGACCTTTCCTCCTGGCCCCTGCGCACCGTAGTCTGACTGCTCTGTCTTCGCACCCGTGTCATCTTCACGTGTGTCTTCATGTGCGTCTCTCCCTGTCCACGCAGGCATTGTGTGCGTGGACACATGGCAGCCCCCCGCTTGGGAAGTACTGAAGGGGGGCAACACTGTTCCTGTTCATGGTGTGGCCCACGGCGGTGGCTGCTTCACTAGGCACTAGTCAGGCAGGGTCCGGCCTCCAGGAGGGCTGCCTGGCTGCGGCCTCCCCTGCACCTGTTGATTCATTTGCTCCCTGGTAGCGTATGTCTGATGTCTGACATGTCCCAGGCCCTGTGCTGGGGCTTAGAGATGAATGGTCGGTTGAGGCGGGTCGGATAGTGCTCTGGGGTCTTTTTTGAGGTGCATGTTCTACTCCTTCATGGAAGGGCAGCAGGATGGTTCAGAAGCATGTGTCTGAGATTAGACAGACCTGGGTGTGGGCACAGCTTTAGCACTTTCCCCAGATGACCTTGGGCAGGTCCTAACCTCTGGAAGCTGAGTTTCCTTATCTATAAATGGGGATGATAATAGTCTCCACCTCAGAGTGCTGGTGGGAGGATTTATTGAGATGATTCCTCATACAGGCCCAGTTATTTAAGAAGAGCTTATTAAATGATAGTTACGCAGCTTCTGTTTTATGCTCTGAGATGTACCCAGTGCTCCGTGAGCCGATGTATTCGGGAAACAATTACATGAGGAAATGAGGCAGGACAACTTGAAGTACATACAACCTGAGTTCAGGGAAGGTGGTGATAACTTCAGATTCCTTGTGTCCCAGGGGGTCTGTTCCAGTCTGAGGCCCTGGGCAGGATGCGCCATTCAGAGCAGCCCAAGCCCCTGCCCTGTGGATGACTTTTCAGTGTTTCACTGACACTGGGGCATCTCTCTGTGAACCAGGCACAATCAGCAGCAGTGCAATTGTAGTCATTTTCACCATTCACTTGTAGAACACATGCCGTTGAGGTTAGGAAACAGCCTCTATCCATGTATTTGCACCCCCTGCTTCAAAGCACTTACATTTTCCTCCCAGCCTTCCAGCTCTAAAGCGAAGCCAATTTTTTTTTTTTTCTTCACTGAAGTCCTTCTATCCTGTGGGCTTCAGCCTGGGATAGCATTTAGCAAGGTGTGAATTCGGCTCAGTTAAAAATGTGTTGTCTGGGAAGTTAGCGGACGACCCCTTGGCCTTGAAGGGGAGAGTTTTGTGCACGCCGCGTGGGAGCGCCGTGGGGAAAAGTTGACCCTGTCTCTTCTCCTTGAGATGTAGTTACCCTTTTTCAAAAGGGGGAGCAGCTCAAAGAAAGACTTAGGCCGAACCATGAGCAGTGCCCAAACAACCATTGAGTCAGAACAGTTCAGAATTCCTCACACTGTTCTTTTTCATAGCATGCTTTGAAGGAGAGAATTGATATTCTCCAAAAGCTGCTATTTCTTCTTAAGAGAGCATGAGAAGCACTACTTTTCCTTAAAAGAAGATTATTTTCTCTTGTTGGATTCCAATCAAAACAATTCCTTTTTACTTACACATTTTTATTATATTGAGCTTTAGAATAAATTTTATCCTCCTCTGGGACCCAAAAAAAAAGGGAAAATCAATCATTCTGTTTAGAAATATCTGCTGCATATTATTAATTGCAGTATAATATAAATAATGGGCTTCTGTGGTGGCTCAGGGGTAAAGAATCTGCCTGCGGTCCTGGGGCCCCAGATTGGGAAGGAAATGGCAACCACTCCAGTATTTTTGCCTGGGAAATCCCATGGACAGGCGAGCCTGGGGGGCTACAGTCCATGAGGCTACAGAGTTGGGACAAATCTGAGTGACTAACACTTTGACTTTTCATAACCATAAGTAACTTGCAAATTTCTTTTCAAAATGCAAATTAATTTNTGTCTCATTCTGCTCTGGTTCTGTTCTGAAAGTACACCTTGTTTAAGAAAGATATTTCTGTTTCTTTTCTTTACAGATTATTCAGTGATGTTCTGCTCACGACTTCCGAAAAGCCACAGTTTAAGGTAAAACAAATTATCATTTCTTGGTTTGTGTCATGAATGTTTTCTTAGAAAGTTAGTTTTTTATTCAATAAAGAGAAGATACAATATTTATAATAGATGTGGAGTGGGAAAACACATACTTAAGAGTGTTTTTATCGATTTTGGGGGGACCTAAGTGAGGACAGTAGCTGGGGGACAGCCTCTCTCACAGCTCTAAGGAGTGACTGTGAGGAGGCAGGGGAGCAGCCAGGATATCTGTGAACTTTTTGCTGGAAAAACCACTTGTAGTCAAGCATAAAAAGATTGCTGCTAATCACAAAAGACAGACATCTCCAGTTAATGATTTTAGTCGCTTTTTTGTATGAAAGATGTGGGAATCTGGGGCTGCTGTAATTCTCCTTCGGTGTGGTGTGCACCTGAACTCTCTAGGGTCTGCTTTCCTGTTTTTCTCTGCCCTGAGTTCTTACACCCCCAACCGCCAGGGTGGGCAGTTGCAGTGGGTTGCAGCTTAATCCTGNCTGGAAAAACCACTTGTAGTCAAGCATAAAAAGATTGCTGCTAATCACAAAAGACAGACATCTCCAGTTAATGATTTTAGTTGCTTTTTTGTATGAAAGATGTGGGAATCTGGGGCTGCTGTAATTCTCCTTCGGTGTGGTGTGCACCTGAACTCTAGGGTCTGCTTTCCTGTTTTTCTCCGCCCTGAGTTCTTACACCCCCAACCACCAGGGTGGGCAGTTGCAGTGGGTTGCAGCTTAATCCTCGAGGAGGAGGAATGGCCAGCAACATTCTTCATTTCACATAAAGAAAAATTGAAAATAACCTAAATGTTTTACAATCTTACAGTACGTGGATTGAGTGTGTTTTATCTAATGAAAGTGAAATTTACAAAGACATTCTAGTAGCATGGAAGGTGATTATTATTTGGGCTAAGGGAGGAAAGCAGAATATAAAATACAGTGTGTAGGAACTTCCCTGGCAGTCCATTGATTATGGGTCTGCGCTTCCAATGCACAGGCACAGGTTTGATCCCTGGCTGGAAAATTAAGATCCCACGTGCTGCGTGGTATGGCCAAAAAAAAAAAAAATAGTGAGAAAAAATACTTCTGTCTAGAATAAGGACTGGAAGCAAGTATCCTGGGAAGTAGCCAGGCTATGCAGTGTTGTGGAAACAGCAGAAGATTTAGAGCTCCCCAAAACCAAGGTGATGCCTTACTTTGTTTGGTGATAGCCTCTAATCACCTCCCAGAGGTTCCACGACATTTGACTCTTTGGACCAGGTCATTTTTTACTGCTGGGGCTGCACTGTGCGTTGTGGGATGTTGAGCAGCACCCTGGCCTGTGACCCCACTAAAGGGGAGTGGTACTCCCTTTCCGCTGCCACATTGTGTGGCAATCAAACTGCCTCCAGACGTGGCCGGCTGTCCCCTAGAGAGGGGAGGAGGGCAAGATCACCCCCGTTTGAAAGCCACTGAGGTATGGGCAAAGACCAGCTCTGTGGGTCTGTGTTTACTCATGTAGAGTTGGTGAGTAAAACCTGACTGCTGTCAGTGGACAACTGAGATGATCCAGAACACGTCACGTAGTGCAGGGCTGGCCCCCGCCCAGCACTCACTCTTAGCATTGTTTTGGATAGTAGTGTGTTGCGAGTATGCTCAGTCATGTCTGACTCTTTGCAACCATTTGGGCTGGAGCTTTCTAGACCCCTCTGTCCATGGGATTTCCAAGGCTAGAATATTGTAGTGCGTTGCCACTTCCTTCTCCAGGGGATCTTCCTGACCCAGGGATTGAGGCTGTGTCTCCTGCATTGCAGGCAGATTCTTTACCACTGAGCCAAAGGAACTTTGGGTGGTAGAATGAAGGGTAATTCTTTTTCTCCTTTCTATAGTCCCCCCAAACCCATAATCTTACAATGAAATTAAATTTACTGGGGAAAAAGAAAACACCAAACAAGGTGGTGTCTGAAAATTTTATAGGGCTTTCTGCTGTTCTGTTTTACCAGTTAGAGGGGGCTTTCCTGGTGGCTCAGATGGTAAAGAATCCACCTACAGTGCAGGAGACCTGGACAAATCCCCAGGAGGAGGGCATGGCTACCCACTCTAGTATTCTTGCCTGAAGAATCCCCATGGACAGAGGAGCCTGGTGGGCTACAGTCTATGGGATCGCAAATAGTCAGATAGGACTGAGCGACTAAGAACAGCACACAGCAGAAAGAATAGCTTCTTTGGATCTGAAGTTGGAGCGAAAGAAAAACTTTGGAATTCATGTATTTTTTACTGAAGCTCTTCAGGAAATGCATTCAGCCTTGTGAATATACTCTCCTCAAGTCTAGTAGTCCAGCCCAGGGGTTATCATTAGCCCTTGTTCTTCCCCCAAGCCAGAGAGTCTATGGCAAAGATACTGTGATCTTAAAAAACATGTCAATCTCTTGTGTGTCTGTTTTCTTTCTGGAAATATACACGAGAGACTGGTGACGTGTTGTCTCCGTGGAGGGGAACTAGGTGGGATGCTTTTTTCTGCAGATATACCCTTTTTACGCCTACTGAATTTGGACAACATCACTGCATATTACCTACTCAAAGCTTTTTTAAAGTTAAATTTTTAGAACAATTTGTTGTTCTTGTTCAGTAACTTAAGTCATGCCTGACTCTTTTGCAACCCCATGGACTATAGCATGCCAGCTTCCTCTGTCCTTCACCATCTCCTAGAGTTTGCTCAAATTCATGTCCATTGAGTTGGTGGTGCCAACCAACCATCTTATCCTCTGTTGCCCACTTTTCCTCCTGACCTCGATCTTTCCCAGCGTCAGGGTCTTTTCCAGTAACTCGTCTCTTTGCATCAGGTGGCCTAAGTATTGGGAGCTTCAGCTTCACCATCAGTCCTTCCAATGAATATTCAGGTTTGATTTCTTTTAGGATTGACTGGTTTGATCTTGCAGTCCAAACGACTCTCAAGTTCTTCAGCACTGCGATTTGAAAGCATCAGTTCTCCAGCACTCAGCCATCTTTATGGTCCAACTCTCATATCCGTACATGACTACTGGAAAAACCATGGGTTTGACTGTATAGACCTTTGTTGGCAAAGTGATGTCTCTGCTTTTTAATATACTGTCTAGGTTTGTCATAGTTTTCCTTCCAAAGAGCAGGTGTCTTAATTTCCTGGCTGCAGTCATCATCCACAGTGATTTTGGAGCCCAAGGAAAAAAAAATCTGTCACTGCTTTAACCTTTTCCTCTTGTATTTACCATAAAGTGATGGGACAGGATGCCATGATCTTAGTTTTTTGAATGTTGAATTTTAAGCCAGCTTTTTCATTCTCCTTTTTCACTCTCATCAAGAGGCTCTTTAGTTCCTCTTCCTTTTTGCCATTAGAGTGGTATCATCTACATATCTGAGATTGTTGATATTTCTTTTGGCAATCTTGATTCCAGCTTGTTTCCTCCAGCCTGGCATTTCACATGATGTACTCTGCATGTAAGTTAAAATAAGCAGGGTAACATTGTACAGCTCTGTCGCACTCCTTTCCCAATTTTGAGCCAGTCCATTGTTTTGTGTCTGGTTCTAACTCTTGCTTCTTGACCCCCATATAGGTTTCTCAGGATTCAGGTAAGATGGACTGGTATTCTCATCTCTTTAAGAATTTTCCACATTTTGTTGTGATCCACACAGTTAAAGGCTTTAGTGTAGTCAGTGAAGCAGAAGCAGATGTTTTTCTGGCATTCCCTTGCTTTTTCTATAATCCAGCAAATGTTGGCAGTTTGATCTCTGAACCCAGCTTGTACATCTGGAAGTTCTCGATTCATGTACTGCTAACACCTAGCTTGAAGGATTTTGAGAATAACCTTACTGGCATGTGAAATGAGCACAATTGTGCAGTACTTTGAACACTCCTGGGCATTGCCCTCCTTAGGGATTGGAATGAAAACTGACCTTTTCCAGTTCTGTAGCCAATGCTGAGTTTTCCAAATTTGCTTGCATATTGAGTGCAGCACTTTAACAGCATCATCTTCTAGGTTATCTCTCTGTTCCATAGGTCTGTGTGTCTTTATGCCAGTATCACACTCTCTTCTGTAGCTTTGCAATAGATTTTTGATACAAATTTATTTATTTGCAATAGATTTTTGAAATCAGGGAGTGTGAGGCCTTAGGTTCCAACCTTCAAGATCGTTTTGGTAATTTGGGATCCCTTGAGAACTGACATAGTCGAAATATCCATCATGTTTATGTGTTCATTTAGTAATATACTTCTTGCTGAAAAATGCTAATGCGAAGAGTGGGTTGGGGATAGCAAAAGTGGGCAGGGTAGGAGTGAAGTGGACAGCTTGTAAGTGATTTCCTTCCAGGAATCCTCCTTGATGAGCAGCCATTTCTTCGTTCAAACCATGATTCAAGAGAACCTCCGGCCAGCTTCCTCTGTAAATTATGGACTTCTCTTTTTTCAGATCCCCACAAAGTTAAAAGAGGCATTGAGGATTGCCAAAGAACGCATAGAAAAGAGACTCACTGAAGAACAGAAACAGGTAAACCGCTAACAGTGCCTCCGTGCCTTTCGGTGTTCTAGCACCCCCATCCTCTGCCGCGGTGATCACAGTGCCTTACTTTGAACTGATCCTTCATTCCATAATCGTGTCTTGCATACTTGCTCTGGACCAGGCTCCATGTTCAGTGCTGTGAGACAGCTGAATACTTCACAGTCCTACCCGCAGAGCGCTCAGCCTGTGGCAGAAACACATGTGCTCACAAAGGATGGTCACTCTTTAAGATCGGGGCAGACTGGGTGGTTGGGGGGTCATACATGTTTCATACTCTGATGGTTCTGGGGCCACACTCATTTTCTCTAAGAGAGGAAAAGGCATGTAAGCACCTGGAGGTGGAGAGGGAACGGTCTTCATCCGCTGGCATACTCTTCTCTGCGACATCCTGACCCATTGTGGAGGCAGACAGGCTGAGCACAGAAAGCATTTTCATCCAGATAATTTAATTTGGTGAAACATGGTAGAAATTTTCATTAGCGTAGGATATGCTTACATTTTGTGGTGAACTGTGGTCTCTTAAAGATCCACCAGCATCGAAGATTGACGAGAGCTCAGTCTCACCATGGATCTGAAGAAGAAAGGAAAAAGAGGAAGATTTTAGCTCGAAAGGTAAGCTCCGTGTCTCTGTGAATTCTTCTTGTGAATGCTTGACTCCGCCTGAAGAAAGTTCTAGGTCAATGATATGTGTTTATTTCATGACAGATCTCTGTGCTATATCTTTGAAAGCTAAAACTTTACAGATGGCTGGTTAGCTGCTCCTTAACAAAAACCAAATAATAGTGTCAGCAGAGAAATGGACCATAGAATTTCCTGGCTGGCTGGGCTGATGATGGCCTTACTGTAATTGTGGGGAAGGGTTGGCCCGAGATTGTAAACTCAGCATTCTTGGTTTTTATTTCTCCCTTTAGTTTTGGTTTGTGGCTTCTTCACTGTTAGAGGCCCAATATGACCTTGTGTGTAGCTAGTTTATAACTCTGTGCCTAGAAATGTTTTTATTCTGGTATGTTCATTCTTTGCTTCCTACCCCCTTTCTTTCTTTTTTTTTTTTTAAAGAAGTCAAAACGATCTGCTGTTGAAAATAATGAAGAGCATTCAGCAAAATACAGCAACTCCAATAATTCAGGTAACTGATTATAGGTTATAGTGGGGCCTGGGTCCCAAAGATTAGGGCCAGGAGTCTAGGTTCTTGGGTTCTTCTTACTGTATATAGGACAGGGAACTGTGCTGAGTGCTTTGTGGCAGGCTGGATGGGAGGGGAGATTGGGGTAGAATGGTGTATGTATGGCTGAGTCCCTCTGCTGTCCGCCTGAAACTGTTATAACATTGTTAATTTGGCTATACCCTAATATAAAATACAAAGAGTCCCTGGGTTCTACTAAGCAGTGTGGTGACACATGCAGAAAACAGAAGAACTCTGTCCCCAGGGAAGAGTTTCCATAGCAAGTCTCATAGGACTCATGTACTAGAGGGGACCTCAGAGCTTAACGGGCAACGAGCCTCTTCACCGATCGAAGGACTCGATCTGTCAAAGATGAGCATCAGCCCTGGAATAAAGCCCCACCCAGTAATGCAGTGCAAGGCCTCCTGCTTATCAGGAGAGGCTGCACTAACTGAAATGGCCCTACATCCTGCCCTCTGCTCTGTCCCCACGTGGCAGAAGGGCACGCCCTCCTCCATTAAGGAAAGGTGTCCGCAGTGTGCGCGGATGGCAAAAGGAACATTCCAGAAGGGCGAGCAAGGCACAGAGAGCACTGTTCCTGGTCCCCCGGCTGGCTTTGGGCCTTCATGTCCCCATCTCTGGAGATCAGATCAAGGGACCCCCTGGGACCTTGCAGTTCTTCTGCCTTTTGAGTCTGTGAAGTGAAGTTCCACATGGAGAAGGGAAGGGTTCATCCTCATAGGTGCAGCTTTGGCTCAGCCCTGGAGGCCAACGGAAGGGGATGGTTTTTTGTTTTTTTTAGGTTGAGGGATAGTTGCACATACTTCCAGTCAGGATAAGGACCCAGTAGAGACAGAGAAACTGAAGATGCAAAAGAGAGAGTGATTGTTGAGGGAGGCAAGGTGAGAGGGTGCTGGAAGGCCACGGAGCTGGGATCAAGAGCCCAGCTGTCCGTCTCAGCTTGGGAGCAAGCCTTCGCGTCCTTTCCTGGTGTCAGGAGCAAGTGGAGTAGGTGACGAGGCAGAGGCATTGAAAGTGGAAGGGAGGGAGGAAATTGAGGGTGTTCACAGACCAGGCCTTCTCAGATCTTTTCAGGAAGTCAGTGAGGAAGATATCTGCCAGGGGCAAGAGGAGAAGTGAGGGGTGTGCAAGACCTAAAGGCTGGGCTGGCCGCTGCCAGAGGATGCGGGCTGTGTAGGTAGAGCTGGAGCTGGAAGAGTTGGGGTGGGAGAAGATTCTAGACTCCGGGAGAGTGGGAACTATGCCAGCACCACTGCTTGGAGAGTCAAGCCAGAGAAGGGCTCAGGGGGAGCTAGCGGGGAAGAGAAGGAGGCCCTGGAGGTCCATGTGAGGACTAGGGCTGGCTCCCTGGGAGTGGAGACTGGGAGAGGAGGAAGAGGCTGGAGGCTGTTGTGGCTGGTGCCTAACTTCAGAGCTGGAGGTCTGTTTCCTCATGGTTGATGGAGTGGACATGGGCCAGTCATTGTCATCATTGGCCTGAGACTCGAGTCTTCAGGCTGTCCCACTGGCAGACACTCTGTCCGATGTCTGCTTCTTTATAAAGTGGAGGAAGCCTGCCTCAGTGTCTCTACCTGCCTGCTTGCAGGGCTCTATGCCAGATGCATAGGGGCTTCCCTCATAGCTCAGTTGGTAAAGAATCCACCCGCAATGCGGGAGACCCCGGTTCGATTCCTGGGTCGGGAAGATCTGCTGGAGAAGGGGTAGGCTACCAACTCCAGTGTTCTTGGGCTTCCCTTGTGGCTCAGCTGGGTAAAGAATCTGCCTGCAATGTGGGAGACCTGGGTTCAATCCCTGGGTTGGGAAGATCCCCTAGAGAAGGGAAAGGCTATCCAGTCTAGTATTCTGGCCTGGAGAATTCCATGGGCTGTATAGTCCTTGGGGTTGCAAAGATTCGGACATGACTGAGTGACTTTCACTTCACTTATGCCAGATGCAGCCAGGTGGGAGGCTGAGGACTCCAAGACACCACCTCAAGGAGTTTCGGAAAGCCAGGAAGCCGTTGATAGAAATGTATAGATCATGTCCAGACCCCACTGAGTCACAAATGGAAACCTTCTCCCCTTTAAAACCCATGTTAGCACTACAAGTGGTGTCTTATCACAGTGGGCTGGATTTTGCCATCTTTTTCAGTGAAATGCCTCCCGTGTTTTATAGGAGGTGAGAGAATATGGCAAATAGTGGAAAGGGATTCAACCGGCGGCAAGGATGGTTTAATTAGGACATTTTTCCTTGTGTTCAGTGTCTGTGTGATGTGGATGACGGGAGAGATCATGGTAGGAGACGACTCCCAGAACAGGTGGTGGCCTCTCAGTTACCTGCGGGGAGCTCTGGTAGTCCTTCGCTAGGACCTCCATGTGAGGGAAGGGGCTTTGGGCTATTCTATCTGTTCACTGGGCTGCTTCCAGGTTAAGTCAGGAGGGTGTATTCTGGGGATTTCTGAGCAGTGGAAGTGATGCTGGGGAATTTGGGAATATTTGAAATATAACAATGTTAATAGGTCCAGGAAAAGCATACAACCTATGGGAATATGCACCTTATTTTAATGTAAATAAGGGTATTTGCTGAACTTCAGGTAAGAAAAAGCCTGGGAAATCCACACACTGAAGAGGCTGATCCTATCCAGTTCAGTGTGCCTGCTGGTAAAATGGCACTTCCACAGGGAGCGTGGCCGGGTGGATGCGCTGGAGAACTCTCGCTGCCTGTGGAGAGGCCTCCACCAGACTGCCCTGCGCCCTCCGTCGCCTGTTCCTGGCTCTGTCATTTGCCATTCATTACCCAGGGATAGGGGTTGGGTCCACAAGAGAGACTGTAGCCAAGTGCATAAGCTGTTGGATGGCACGAAGCTGATTTCAAACCAGGCAGGCTGTGGGGAACAGAGGGAGGCAGCGAGGCTCGGGGAAGGAGATGCGCCCTGAACTGGGGTGGACGCCCGCAGTCAAGGGTCCAGCCCCTGAATGCTGCCCCTCCTGCCTTTCCCCGCCAGGCCCACACGTGTAGCCAAGCGCAGAGGCCCAGACAGTGGTGGTCCCAGCTCAGGCCGCATTCCAGATGTCTTTCTTTGGTCCCCATGAGGGTTTTCTCCGTTTTCTCTCTTAGCAGGATCTGGGGCCAGCTCACCTCTCACATCCCCGTCCTCGCCGACTCCGCCCTCCACAGCAGGTCAGTGACAAGGCAGAGTGGCCTGCCTGCCTCCCCTTCTGCACCCGTGGGGAGAAGCGTGGGGCTCTTGCTCTTCTTGCCTTGGCTCAGACATTTGAGGTGTTAGNTGTGAGGACTAGGGCTGGCTCCCTGGGAGTGGAGACTGGGAGAGGAGGAAGAGGCTGGAGGCTGTTGTGGCTGGTGCCTAACTTCAGAGCTGGAGGTCTGTTTCCTCATGGTTGATGGAGTGGACATGGGCCAGTCATTGTCATCATTGGCCTGAGACTCGAGTCTTCAGGCTGTCCCACTGGCAGACACTCTGTCCGATGTCTGCTTCTTTATAAAGTGGAGGAAGCCTGCCTCAGTGTCTCTACCTGCCTGCTTGCAGGGCTCTATGCCAGATGCATAGGGGCTTCCCTCATAGCTCAGTTGGTAAAGAATCCACCCGCAATGCGGGAGACCCCGGTTCGATTCCTGGGTCGGGAAGATCTGCTGGAGAAGGGGTAGGCTACCAACTCCAGTGTTCTTGGGCTTCCCTTGTGGCTCAGCTGGGTAAAGAATCTGCCTGCAATGTGGGAGACCTGGGTTCAATCCCTGGGTTGGGAAGATCCCCTAGAGAAGGGAAAGGCTATCCAGTCTAGTATTCTGGCCTGGAGAATTCCATGGGCTGTATAGTCCTTGGGGTTGCAAAGATTCGGACATGACTGAGTGACTTTCACTTCACTTATGCCAGATGCAGCCAGGTGGGAGGCTGAGGACTCCAAGACACCACCTCAAGGAGTTTCGGAAAGCCAGGAAGCCGTTGATAGAAATGTATAGATCATGTCCAGACCCCACTGAGTCACAAATGGAAACCTTCTCCCCTTTAAAACCCATGTTAGCACTACAAGTGGTGTCTTATCACAGTGGGCTGGATTTTGCCATCTTTTTCAGTGAAATGCCTCCCGTGTTTTATAGGAGGTGAGAGAATATGGCAAATAGTGGAAAGGGATTCAACCGGCGGGAGGGATGGTTTAATTAGGACATTTTTCCTTGTGTTCAGTGTCTGTGTGATGTGGATGACGGGAGAGATCATGGTAGGAGACGACTCCCAGAACAGGTGGTGGCCTCTCAGTTACCTGCGGGGAGCTCTGGTAGTCCTTCGCTAGGACCTCCATGTGAGGGAAGGGGCTTTGGGCTATTCTATCTGTTCACTGGGCTGCTTCCAGGTTAAGTCAGGAGGGTGTATTCTGGGGATTTCTGAGCAGTGGAAGTGATGCTGGGGAATTTGGGAATATTTGAAATATAACAATGTTAATAGGTCCAGGAAAAGCATACAACCTATGGGAATATGCACCTTATTTTAATGTAAATAAGGGTATTTGCTGAACTTCAGGTAAGAAAAAGCCTGGGAAATCCACACACTGAAGAGGCTGATCCTATCCAGTTCAGTGTGCCTGCTGGTAAAATGGCACTTCCACAGGGAGCGTGGCCGGGTGGATGCGCTGGAGAACTCTCGCTGCCTGTGGAGAGGCCTCCACCAGACTGCCCTGCGCCCTCCGTCGCCTGTTCCTGGCTCTGTCATTTGCCATTCATTACCCAGGGATAGGGGTTGGGTCCACAAGAGAGACTGTAGCCAAGTGCATAAGCTGTTGGATGGCACGAAGCTGATTTCAAACCAGGCAGGCTGTGGGGAACAGAGGGAGGCAGCGAGGCTCGGGGAAGGAGATGCGCCCTGAACTGGGGTGGACGCCCGCAGTCAAGGGTCCAGCCCCTGAATGCTGCCCCTCCTGCCTTTCCCCGCCAGGCCCACACGTGTAGCCAAGCGCAGAGGCCCAGACAGTGGTGGTCCCAGCTCAGGCCGCATTCCAGATGTCTTTCTTTGGTCCCCATGAGGGTTTTCTCCGTTTTCTCTCTTAGCAGGATCTGGGGCCAGCTCACCTCTCACATCCCCGTCCTCGCCGACTCCGCCCTCCACAGCAGGTCAGTGACAAGGCAGAGTGGCCTGCCTGCCTCCCCTTCTGCACCCGTGGGGAGAAGCGTGGGGCTCTTGCTCTTCTTGCCTTGGCTCAGACATTTGAGGTGTTAGAAGGGACCATCCTCCTCCAGAGAAACCACTGGGGTTGCAGATCAGCAGCGTTACTTGGAAGAAACGAGGGTCTTGATTCCCAAACTCAGATTTCAAGGGGAACAGAATAGTTGGTTTTAGGGGCACTCACCCACCCCCTACCTCCAGCTCGCTCTCTTCGCTGTAAAGCCTCATGCAGGCTCCTTAGATCAGACCCTGTCTTGGTATAGGCTCAGGCTNTGTGGAGTGTCATACCAACCTGTTAGATAATGCTGCTGCTGCTGCTAAGTCACTTCAGTCGTGTCTGACTCTGTGTGACCCCAGAAATGGCAGCCCACCAAGCTCCCCCGTCCCTGGGATTCTCCAGGCAAGAACACTGGAGTGGGTTGCCATTTCCTTCTCCAAGGCGTGAAAGTGAAATCGCTCAGTCGTGTCTGACTCTTGGTGACCCCATGGACTGCAGCCTACCACGCTCCTCCATTCATGGGATTTTCTAGGCAAGAGTACTGGAGTGGGGTGCTATTGCCTTCTCCAGAGAAATTCTTTTAGAATGTTGGAGCTCCCAGGATTTATCTAGCCACATCAAAGTCTGAAACCCACTCTAGGCTCAGAATAGACATCTATGGCCCTAAAAATTGCCTCTTTTTCTCAAAATCACATAAAGCAGTTTCCGTCTTTGGGACGAGCAGGTCTGTCCTGTGGTGCTTCTCTAAACACTGTTGGTTCTGCTCTGCTGCCAGCCTGCAGCCCTCCTCCCTGCAGCCCTCCTCCCTGCCTGCAAGCCACGTGTATGAGCTCCTTCCGTGGGTCCTCAGTTGCTGGAGTGGGGTGGGCAGGCAGTGGCCCCAGCATCTCCCAGAGCTGCCCCAGGTCAGTGGTCAGCCTGCTGCACCCTACATGGGCCTCTGACCGGCCCCTTCTCAGAGGAAGGGATTCTCCTTTAGGCGGGGGAGCAGTTTGGTTCATTCAGAACTCTGGGNTCCCAGAGCTGCCCCAGGTCAGTGGTCAGCCTGCTGCACCCTACATGGGCCTCTGACCGGCCCCTTCTCAGAGGAAGGGATTCTCCTTTAGGCGGGGGAGCAGTTTGGTTCATTCAGAACTCTGGGATTCACTGTCAGGGAAAAGGTTATCTTTACAATTAACCTGGAATCTAGTCAGTTAAAAGGAGACAGGAAAAAAAAAAAAAGTGTCCTGTTTTTCTTTTTTTTTTGGCTGTTTCCTGAGCCTTGCATGATGATCTTTGGTCCCCTGGCAGTGAAAGTGTCAAGTCTTGATCCCTCAACTGTCAGGGAATTCTACCCCCCACCCTTTTAAAAAATAGTTCCCTAGTCTTAAGAGCACCCCACTCCAGTGCTCTTGCCTGGAAAATCCCATGGGCAGAGGAGCCTGGTAGGCTGTAGTCCATGGGGTCGCGAAGAGTCAGACACAACTGAGCTACTTGACTTTCACTTTTCACTTTCATGCATTGGAGAAGGAAATGGCAACCCACTCCAGTGTTCTTGCCTGGAGAATCCCAGGGATTGGGGGAGCCTGGTGGGCTGCTGTCTCTAGGGTCACACAGAGTCGGACACAACTGAAGTGACTTAGCAGCAGCAGTAAGTAGATGCTGATGCCGAAGCCAAAGCCAAAATTTTGGCCACCTGATGCAAAGAACTGACTTATTGGAAAAGACCCTGATGCTGGGGAAGATTGAGGGCAAGAAGAGAAGAGGGTGGCAGAGGACAAGATGGTTAGATAACGTCACCGACTCAGTGGACGTGAATTTGAGCAAACCCAAGAGGGTGGTGAAGGACAGGAAAGCCTGGTGTGCTGCAGTCCATGGGGTCACAAAGAGTTGGACATGACTTAGTAACTGAACCACGAGCAAGTCTTAAGTAAGCTACATCTGCTTTCTGCCCTGTTTAGCCTCTGGATCTAAGCACCTTCAGGGAAGGGCCCCCCTGTTCCTGCCCAGATTAGACTTCCCCATGCTTTTGTCTTTCTGGGTTTAAAAAGACACATCTCTATTTCAGACTGTAGAAGACTTGTGTGGAAAAGTGGTCAGTTCTTGTTGTTCTCCCCTCTACATAAACTGGCCTTATTTAGTAATAGAACTAGGTACAGTCCCAGGACCCATTCCACTTTCCAGGGGAGATAAAACCACGATGCGTCTTCTGAATAGCACCTAACTGGTTCAGAAGAAAGAAGTAAAAAGAATGAAGAGGAAAGTGACTCATCGGTTACTCTGTTAGTATTAATATGTTTGCCATGTTCTTAAGAGGATCACTGTCGTATTTACAAACTGTGCTTCTTGTGATTCACTTAAATATACCCTAGTTTGCAATGAGAATAATCAGCATGTGATTCAGACTAATCTTTTATTGTCTCTATTTGATTAAATGACACTAAATAATGTCACTAAAAAATGACACTGAATAATGACTTGTGTCCCCCCCTCTCTCTTTGCTATTTTCAGTAGAGCATGCACCATTTTGAACGTGAATTTTCGGTAAAGTAAGCTATACTGATTTTTCTAACTTTAAAGATGCTCTGTTTCTTTCTGTGAAATGGGACATTGTGTCTAGATCACTGAAGTGATGAACAAATGGGAAAGCTGATTGGAGATGATTTCCTTGTCTGGATATTTAAATGAAATACAGCATCTTTAAAAGGCGCCCCAGTGACTTCATTTACATTCATTTCATTTTCATCATGACCTTCAAATTTTTCATTTTCCACTCTGATTTTAGTTTTAAAATACAGCCCTAAAACCTACACATCAACTGCATGGCATTTTGGTATTTTAATTTTGGAAGCCAGCATCTCACAGTCCTGTTATTGCAAACACGCTGGTTCCTTGTTACTCTGACGAAAGGGAAAGGACATTGGGCAATTGTGTTTCTGGTCACAGGGGAGCCACTTACTGACTTTATAACTGATATTAGGGAAAACAGTTCTTTTTTTAAGCATCCTTAATAATAATTAGGACATGAATACAGCCTCCCCATCTTTCTGAGGTAAAAGGCAAAGGCAGTTTCAAACAGCTGGGGGCTGCCTGCTTTGGGGGTCGCTGGCCTCCAATTCCATCTGAGGGTAGCTGGTAGGTCCTCGGTAGTCCCTCCCGAGTGTGGGAACCTTGAAGGAACCCAGACCCACAGGCAGTAGTTGACTGCCCACTGTCAAAGCTGGGCCAGGGAAAGGGACTCTGAGAGGTCCTTTTGACACGGCTGGGGAGGATGTTTCTGGCAAGGTGTATTCTACCTGGATCTAACCTATGATCTTGCTGCAACAGTCTGTGGCCTGTTTCAAGGCCTCTGCTGGGCTGCCAGGCTCCCATTTGGGGTACTGGGAAGGGTGGAACAGTTAACTCTCTGGGTTTTCGTCTAAGAGAAGGTGAGATTGGACAGATCATGACTGACCTGGTTATCACTGTAGATAAGCTGTCTTTGAGCATTCCTCCACCTGGGGTGTTGGAGGCCAACATTTTTGAAAGCTAGATCCAGTTGGTAGTCAGTCTACTTTGGAATCTGGAGCTGTCCTCGACCTAGGGATGGGGCTTTAGGAGGCCTCTAGAGGGGCACTCACTCACATCTGGGAAGTAGGGGAGCTCAGGCATCAGGTAGTTGTCCCAGATTCGTCACAGGCCCAAGAGTCAACTCTGAATTTGGACACTGGTAACATTCCCCCCCGATCCCACATTATTAGCCACGTGTTATAGCTTAAGTCCCAGTGAACCTTTAAAGGAATTTTGTGGACCATAGAGGCAAAAAAAAAAAAAAACTAAAAAAGGACAAAGAAAAAAATCGATGGGGCCTGTAATTAGACTGTGAGTCACTGGGGGTATTTTTGCCTCTTCCAAGGTCAAGTGTTGACCTTGACCTTCAGACCTGGACCTCCCTTCCATCCACCTTCCTGAGGTTTCTGAGCTGGTCCTGGGCCTGATCCTATGTATGGAGATTTGCCCTGGTTGTTGCAGGCCCAGTGAGGAGAGCCAGACCTCATGGGACATGGGGCCCTTTACAATTGGTCTGGCCCGCTGTGAGGGCACCTCTGGTGACCCTATTTTTTTCCCTTTGGATGAGCAGACTCTCCTTGCACAGCCCCCCAGCTGCACAGGTTACCCTGTGGCACTTTGGACAGTGGATTTATTTATGCTATCTACATATTCAAAGCAATTGATTTAGATAGTCTTAGCCTTTACTTCAGAGAAGGCAGTGGCANAGCCCCCCAGCTGCACAGGTTACCCTGTGGCACTTTGGACAGTGGATTTATTTATGCTATCTACATATTCAAAGCAATTGATTTAGATAGTCTTAGCCTTTACTTCAGAGAAGGCAATGGCAACCCACTCCAGTACCCTTGCCTGGAAAATCCCATGGGCGGAGGAGCCTGGTGGGCTGCGTCCACGGGGTCGCTAAGAGTTGGACACGACTGAGCGACTTTTTAAGTTTTCACTTTCCTGCATTGGAGAAGGGAATGGCAACCCACTCCAGTGTTCTTGCCTGGAGAATCCCAGGGACGGGGGAGCCTGGTGGGCTGCCGTCTCTGGGGTCGCACAGAGTTGGACACGACTGAAGTGACTTAGCAGCAGCAGCAGCCTTTACTTGGACAATGAGGGTCCGTTTCCTGAGCACCACCCCCAGTCCCCAAACTGTGGTAGTGAATGTGCGCTTCTAATTTTGAGCGCCAGGTAGTAATGAGGCCACAGTCCAGGGTTGGTTCTGCATGAGGGCCGAGCAGGTTGGTTCTGTGCCAAGATGGCACCAAGTCTAGTCCCTGAGGCCCATCCCTAGCCTCCCAGAGTCCTGGGCTAGAAGGGTGGCTGGTCTCTGGACAGTTCCATGCCTCTAGTGGAACAAAGTGCTGTTGCAGCCCTGTCTTCTGACTCTTCTGCCAGGGTCAAAGCCCAGAGCTGGGAGGCAGAAATGCTGGCGCTCATTCCGGGACATATTGGGCCCTCCAGGTCAAGTCCAATTCTGCTGCCCTTTTCTGGCCATTGGCTGAGAGTGCTGGGGAGGGGCACTGGCAGGGTATTGGCGTCCACTCAGTCCTCTGGGCTCTGCAGTTGTGTTCCAAGGGGCTTCAGAGGCCATCTCCCCGCCTGGTATTTCAATGGTCACTTTCCAAAAACACCCTTCAGAGGAGCGCTTATATGATACACTGGTTTTCCCTGCTCATCTCCACAGTCATGTCAGGTTGCAAGTCCTTTTTTATCTCTGTAACCCTGTAACCCCAGGCCAGGAGCATCTTCCCATAATCCACCCTGGCATACAACATAATAGAACTTCATTTGTTGTCATTGTATAGAACCAGTGAAAATGACGCTTTGTTCATCTGTCTGTGTTCACTCTTTATTTGTATTGTCATATTATTTGAGAATTTCAAGAACTCCAGAGCATGAGTGTGTGTATCTGTGTGATTCTTTAATTTCAGCTGCCTTTAGGTTTGGGTAAAAGATGTAAAGGAAGGTAAGTGATTTTCTATGAAATACTTTAACCATGGCCTATCACAGTTCGTAAAAAAAGGTTGCTGTTGCTGCAGTATGTTATTGATGGTCCTGAACACCCATGCATATAAAGTCAAGTTGTGGTGGGCATGTTCTCCTGTTGTCACCGCAGCTCAGGGAGGTGGTGTGGGAGCCATCCAACAGACTGTCTTGCTGGGGTAGCCCTAGGATAGGGTAGAGGGTGAGGCTAGGAACAGAGAGGTGGGGTCACAGGGAGCTGCCCGGTTCACAGGAAATGAGGCAACTCACTGTAGCACAGGCAAGTTCTTTGAAGCAAGGCNTTTGAAGAGAACCTACTGGAATTAGGCATCTGAAGAGTCGGTGAGCAAGTTCCTGTTGTAAGTGATGCAGTTTAGGAGATTCGTGTTTAGTTCCTGATGACACTAATTTCTTAACAGAATTCTAGGACTTCTATGCCACATTTATTATCTCAAGAATATAAAAATACCATTAGTCATAGTTAGGAATTCCTTTATTCCTTATCAAAACAATCTTAATGGTAAAGGTAGATTAAATTCTTTTATTTTTTACATGTTATCCTTTTTTGGATCTATCTTTCATCAGGACTCTGCCACATTTACACCATGTTCTTCCAGTGAGAGGATAAAATTGCACATGAATCTTATTCAAAGAACATGGTACTGTAACAGACCAAAAAAATATGGAACTCAGAGGAGAGTCGAAAGTTTTACCACAAACACATTTAAACTTCTTCCCAGTAAAAAAAATCTGTTGTTGCTTCAGGGATAACGTTATGAATTAAAAGGTCTTACGAGACAATCCAGATGAAGAGTCAGCAAGTATTTTAAGTAAATTCCAATGACCTGAACTTCAAGTCCAAACTAGATATTTAGTGTTTTCTTTATTGCAAATATGATGTCTTTAACCTGAGGCACAGAGTTGTCTTCTAGAATCTTTGCATAAGGCATAGGCACATCGGCACCAGTGACACGAACTGCAGGAGCATCCAGGAAATTGAACGCAGGGCCTAAGAGGGAAGGAGGTGCAAATCAGAGGCAAGGAAAACCAGCTGAGCACCACCACCTCAGCACAGCAGGCATGGCTGCCCAGAGAAGGGAAGTCTGAAATCTATGCTAATTACAAAGAACTGTTGATGGTTGTGCTTTTTTTAATTACCCAAAGGAAAAATACCAAGCTGGCCAGTTGAAAATTTCAAGTTATTTGATCATCCCTAGCTTTTGCTTGTTTTGTCCTGTAATAAACAGTGTCTATTACAGCTTAACTCTTCTGGAATCAGAGTCTCTGAAATACCTTCCATGATCCTGGCACAGATTTCAGCTCCCACTCCGAACTGTGGCCAGCCTCCTTCCACAGTTACAAGGTGATTGGTCTTCATGACACTGGCTTCTATTGTTTCAATGTCCATTGGCCTGATGGTTCGCAAATTTATCACCTAGACAAATAATACAGTAAATAGCTTTATAGAGCCACTGCCTCACAAATACAGTTTTATGCCCAGAAAGCCACTTCCCTTATGTGTGTGTTCTCAGTCACACAGTTGTGTCTGAGTCTTGACAACCCCATGGACTATAGCCTGCCAGGCTCCTCTGTCTGTGGGATTTCCCAGCAAGAATACTGGAGTGGGTTGCCATCTGCTACTCCAGGGGATCTTCCTGATCCAGGGATGAAACCTGCATTTCCTGTCAATCTTTGAGTCTAGGGAGATCTGACTATGTCAAAAGGGAAACTAATTAAAATTCTTTATCTCTACTACAAGCAGCTCTGTTCACTTACAGAACTCACTTGTCCTCCTTTGGCTTTAACTTCCTCATCAAAATAGTAACACAGGACTGCTTACCAAGTGCCAGACCCTACAATAAGTGTAGTTCCACAACCACCCTGATGGGACAGGACATGCATTATCCTCATTTCATGGCTGATGACACTGAGATTTATTAAAGTACATATATAACTTGCTCAAGCATAACAAGCAGGTGGNCACTTGTCCTCCTTTGGCTTTAACTTCCTCATCAAAATAGTAACACAGGACTGCTTACCAAGTGCCAGACCCTACAATAAGTGTAGTTCCACAACCACCCTGATGGGACAGGACATGCATTATCCTCATTTCATGGCTGATGACACTGAGATTTATTAAAGTACATATATAACTTGCTCAAGCATAACAAGCAGGTGGTATCTCCTGGATATCAAAGGGTTAGACTCAATGACATCTAAGTTTTCCATTCTCCCAACCTCTAGCTCTAAGTTTGGATTTTAACTTGATAAAACAGATACTAGAAAGATCCAGACACTAGGTGGTAAAAAGCTAGGTGTTTAAAAACCAAGTAGGTTCCCACCATTAAGCTGAGACAGAACTAAGTGACAAAGCAAGATTCATATCTAATAACCTGTTACAGAACTCAAACTCATCTTTCTGGGTCTTTTTAAATATAAAGGGATCTTTCTGATTCTTTAAGAACATGTGCATGTCCACTTACCTCACATTCAATTCCTTCTTTAGATAGCACTGTTGCAGCTTCTAAGCAGTGGCCCACAGGTCTTGAATGAGCAACTATAGTTACGTGTGTTCCTGAAACAAAGTTGTCACAGATCAGAGGTCAGCTTGAAAGCAAACACACTGTCCTTCTCTGTAGCCAGCTGTGGTTCTTGTTCATTTGTAAAATCTTAAACTCAACTTCATTCCTGTGAAATGAGGAACGTGATAGCCTTCCTGGAAATGAAGTACAAATCCACTAGGCTCAGATTTACAAATGCACAAATACATGGTGCAGTCAGGGCATAACACACTTTAAACTTGAACTCATCCTATAATTTCCTAGTCAAAGTAAAGGCCATTAACTTCTAGATCGAGTCTGATCAGCATAAACAGAAGGAGCAGAGTGCTAATAATGCTGAGGTGTATACTGATTTTGCTTACCTTGCCTTTCTATTTTGGCTTTTCCAATAGGGATCAGAAAATCTTTTGACTGAGCTTCTGAAGGAAGTTCAAAAGGTACTCCATACATCAATTCATTCTCCAATACCACCACTGCAATATATAAATATTTAAACCAACATAATCACATGACTAAGAATATCTATAAACACAGTCATTCATTCTGTGAGACGTTTCACTGTGCTGATTAGGAAGCATCATAGTGTCCAGGAGCCTTATGGATGGTTTAGATTCAGACATCTATCGTCTGGGCAATCCTGATTTTACCTCTGGGGTTAAATCAGTGTCATAGGTGTGTAGTAAATTTCTCTCATACCTTATTGGCCCCCATATAGTCACAGATAAGAAAAACACTATTTTTTTCCTATGTTTACTACATCTGTAGATCTCTAACATACGTCTACACCTAACTTTAATGTTCTTTAATGGTTCCTTCCATGCAGATATTTCATTTTAGTACTTTAATGTTCAAAAGAGATGCACGACACACCCCTCTACTGACCTGGGTTGTTATCCCGAATGGCTGATTTAATAAGCCCTTTTGCATCCTCTGAACTCCAGGGGCTGACCACCTTTAAGCCTGGGCAATGCCCATACCAGGCGGCAAAACACTGTGAGTGCTGGGCAGCTACACCTGCTGAGGCGCCATTGGGCCCCCTGAAGACTATGGGCACAGACTGAAGGCCCCCTGACATGTAGTACGTCTTGGCAGCTGAGTTTATGACCTGGTCGATGGCTTGCATAGAGAAATTGAAGGTCATGAATTCACAAATGGGCCGTAACCCAGCCTGTCAAATCAAAAATGTTGAAAAGATGTTGAAAAGACTGGAAAACATCAGTTTAGAGTGGCAAATAACTACTTTGCCCCCCCAACACTCAAGCAATGATTTTAAAAGGTCTTGTTAAAAGAAACTCTTTGGGTGAGATTCACAAAGAAGACTACATACCATAGCTGCACCTACAGCAATTCCAGCAAAACCCATCTAGAAAGTAAAATGCAAATGTAAGAAAAAATCCACAAAAATTAGAGTAGTATCCTTTAACAGACATGCCCCTCCAAGGTCTGCTTCCTGATGGAAAGCTTACCTCAGATATGGGAGTATCTATGATCCTCTTATCTCCATATTTCTTCCACAGGCCTCGACTAACCTATAATTAAGCAATGACCGCATTACTTCTAATTGTACTGGGGGCAAATGACCACCTCGATTCTGTACAGCGTTTTTTTTTTTCCTTCCTTACCTTATATGCCCCATCGTACTGGGCAACTTCTTCCCCAAGGAGAAATACTTTCTCATCTCTTTCCAGCTCCTCATCCATGCCTTGATTTATAGCCTCACGAACTGTCACCTGTCACAGGCGTGGGGAAGCAGTCAATGAACTACAGGATTACTTAGGATACTACTGAGATTCTCTCTTGACCTAGGCTGCCCACAGCACATGAGACAAAAACCATCAGTAGAACAGGCTTCTCTTTAAAAGTTCAAAGAATTTAAAAAGTAACATTTGTATTGCTCATTGCCAGTCTATGATTAGATGTATGAATGAAAAGTATACTAAACACTTCCCTTTTTAATATTTATTGGCTGCACTGGGTTTTAGTCGCACATACGGGATCTTCCTGTTGGGTCACGCGGGATCTTTCACTGTGGCTCACTGGCTCAGCAGCTGCCATCCAAGAGCTCAGTAGTAGTGGCACACAGGCTCAGTTTCCCATGTGGGATCTTAGATCCCTGAACAGGGATATACCCACATCCCCTGCATTGCAGGGTGGATTCTTAACCACTGGACCAGCAGGGAAGTCCCCTTTTTCTTAATGACTACCTAATCTTGAGAAATCTGCTTGCTGGCCAGACCAGTTTACAGGTGCTTTCCTAAGTAAAGAGTATACTGGATAATTTTATTTCCACATTTGTTATACTGTGGGGCAGAGAACAGTTAAGGAAGCCTTAGTAATACTACATGATGAGCACTAACTAAGTGCCAGACACTGCCAAACACTTTGCCTTCAGGATCTAGGAATTACTCAACTATAAAGGTTGGTAGAATCCTCCAGTAACAAAAATCAGAAAAGTGACAAATTCCTCAAAAACTTGAACAAAGAATTGCCATATAATCCAACAATTCCAACTTCTAGATTTTATACCCCAAAGAACTGAAAGCGGGGACTCAGATAATTGCACATCAATGTTCACAGCACCATTATTCAAAATCCAACAGGTGGAAACAACTCAGGTGTCCATCAATGGTGAGTGGGTAAGAAAAGGTGGTATATGCCTACAACAGAACACTATTCAGCCTTAAAAACGAATGAAATTCTGACAGATGCTACGACATGGATGAACCTTGAAAACTTGGTAAGTGAAAGAAATCAGACCTTTAAGGAAAAATATTAAATGATTCCATTTATAGGCCATCCCTGCTGCTAAGTCGCTTCAGTCGTATCTGACCTTGTGCTACCCCACAGACAGCAGCCCATCAGGCTCCTCTGTCCCTGGGATTCTCCAGGCAAGAATGCTGGAGGGGGTGGCCATTTCCTTCTCCAATAGGTCATCCCTAGAAGAATTCATCACCACAGAAAGCAGCGAGGGGTTAGAGGTCACCAGGGGCTAAGGGAGAGTTACTGTTCAATAAGTAGTTTCTGTTTGGGACGATGATAAAGTTCTGGTGGTAAATGGACGACGTGCTAAATGCACTTAGCGCCACAGAATACACAGTTTAAAATAGTAAATTTTGTTATGTATATTTTACCACAATAAAAAATTTTAAGGGGAGGTGAGGGAAGAAGCGTCACGTCTAGTTCCCTCAGATCGGCCATTTGATTCCATTAAGCCTCGCGTGGGTGACAGGCGACCCCAGCCTCTGCCCTGGGGCAAGGGGCCCCTCCCGGCCCGACTAGCGTCCGGGCCAGTTACCTGCAGTGCAGCCGGCGCGGTCCGGTGGAACCGCCTCTTCAGCAGCCCGGAGACCTGGCAGGGAGAGAGAGAGGACGCTCAGAGGGGAACAGAGTGGGCAGGGGTCGCGCAGGGTCATAGCAAGGGAGCCCTTGCCCACCTGCTCAAGGGGTCTCCGCACCAACACAGCAACCACCGCCATCTTGACCGTGTCCTCTAGCCGCTGCCAAATGACAGCACAGCAGGGCCGCGGACGAGTCGGACCCCGCTCCCCCGCCGGCGCGGGCCAATGACAGGGCACGGCGCCTGCGTGCCCCGCCTCCCGCAGTGCGTCATGGGCCGAGGGGGCGGGCCGAGGGCCGTGTGGGTGGTCCCAGTCTGCGGCGGCCGGGAAACAGCTAGGGAACGCAGGCGGTTGCTGGCGCTCGGGGTGAACTCCCTGAGCGCGTCTCTCCGTGTTGGTATTTTGGACGCGGGGACCGAAAGTCAGACGCTGATGAGCATAACTCGAGGCCGTGAAAACTGACACAGAAACGCTTGCTTTGGTACGAAGCAGCACTTTATAGATAATCTGGTGACTGGGTATTTACAGTCGGACAGGTTACCCTGGAAACACTGTCTTGTGGTTCCTTAGAATGTGAACTGGAGCTAGCTTTCGTGTGTGCCAAACATTATGTTAAGTGCTTTATGGCTCACTTAATTCTCATAGGAACCCTCTCAGGTAATTAGTGTTAATATTATTAGCTCTGTTTCTCAGATGGGTAGACTGAATGAAGTAGGGATTGGTTAAAGGAGCCAGAATTTGACTTTACGACTCCTGACTGTAAAAGGTAGTCTTTCCGCACTGTTTCCTAAAGCGGAATTTGGGGTCCCAACCTGGGAGGGAGTTACAACAACCTGCATTTAGAGAGGGCCTATCACCTGAGAAGAGGGCGTCACAGAATGAGATGGCTGGATGGCATCACCCATACAATGGACATGAACTTGGACAAAGTTTTGGGAGATGGTAAGGGACAGGGAGGCTTGCCGTGCTGCAGTCCATGGGGTCACAAAGAGTCGGACACGCCTAGTGACTGAACATAACCTGACTAGGGAAGCCTCTGGAAGCTTTATCTTATTGGTCTCATTATGACTTGGGGGTGAGGGGAATGGGTCACGTAGGACCTTTGGGGACTCCCCCAATCCTCACTCTTATCCAGGACATTTCAGAAATTTCTATGAGGGCTGCGAGCTGCTGGTCTGCAACCTGAGAATCTGGGTTTACTGTAAGGCCCCGAGAAGCCAGTGCAGCAGGGAGAGACTAGGTCACAGGAATCTGGTTGCTGAGAGAGGAGAGGAGTGAGGGCAGAAGCAGGGAGACTCCAGGAAGACTTTGGTAGAGAAAACTGGAATAGAGGACAGCTTCACCATGAAGAGGAGGTGGCAGGTTTAAGATCTGTTTGGGACTGAAATCAATAGGGTTGCCGTGAGGGAAGGGGAAAAGTTGAGGAAGATTTGGGTTTTCTTTGTTTTTGTTGGATGGGTAGGGGAAGGGAGGCGACTAGATGTAGGTGGAGGTAAGGATCTATCCTGAATAAGCTATATTTAGACAGCTGGCTCATACTCAGGTTGAATGTTTGGAGCCTGGAGCTAGAGGCTGAGTAGTGCTAGAGAGAGAAATTTGGACACAGCTGCTTGGGCATGGCTTTTAGTCTCTGGGCTTTTGCTTCATCAACTTTAAAATGGAAAATTTGCCTCTAAGATGTGAAGTCAAGATGTTCTGTCTTCCTCACCTGACATCATTGCCTAGTCCCTTCAGTCTGTGGACTTAAATAAAACACACAACGTGAGAGCTGTGAGATTCGTTTTATTTGGGGACTTAATGAGGACTATACCCTAGAAGACTGCTCTCAGATAGTGCATAGTGATTTGGAGAAGGGTGTGCAGTCTGGCACACATCTGAGTAGAAGGTTACTGCTAGTCATGAGTAGATATTAACGATTTTTAGTGCTTTTCCAAGTATGGTGACGTGCAAGAAATTGGTTCATGAGCTTTTCTCCTGAAATTATCTGAAGGCCTGTTTTACCAGGTTTTCTCAGAGCTTGGAGTGCCTCATTTTCAGTCTTTGTCCTGAGTTCCTTTCAGGGTATGTTGATGGTCAGCAGTGGCAGTGGCTCATAACTCAACTGTTGTAGAGCACAATGGCAGATCCTTGACAGGAAACTGGTACTTCTCTGGCAGCCACACAGCAGCCTCGGGAATAGCCTCAAATTTGAGATATCACCCCTCACTGGTTCCTGGGTTCTGCTTAGAACAAAAATGTAAGTCAGTTCTCTTGCCTCTCTCACCTCTCCCACCATCCAGCACTAAAAGATTTCAGAATTAAAATTACAAAGCAAAAGGAGGTATTAATGTAAGGGAAGAAAGGCCCAAAGAGAAACCAAAAATACGGACTGTGATGTAGACGGAGGACAGTATTCTTGGACTTTATTTACACAGAAATCCTAAAAAGCCAGGAGTCCTGAGACTGTGTAGCTAGCCTGGCCACTTGTATCAGAATGGCAATAGCAACTCCAGAGGACTCAGGTGGCTTCAGGTGAGAATTTCCTTTAAAATAATGACTGCAGGCATTTCAGACACATTGAATATCTTCATCTGTACATATACATTCCTTTCAAACTCTATATATGGCCAGTTTGGGAAAGCCAGGCATAATTTTATGTTTTGGAGTAAAAAGCACAAAAGTTGGAAGTGCTAAAGTATAAATCCATAATCTTTTTAAAGCCAATCTACATTCATAGGCTCACTGAATTTTACAGAAAAGGATTGGAAAGTGTAAGTTGGCTAACTAGGCCACTTCAGTCTTGCAGGTAAATCTTCCAAAGTTCCAGGAACATTTGTCCTCCAGTATCTTTGGGTTGTCACTCATCAGAAAGTACTTCATCCAAAGTTTCAATCTCCACAGGGTTCCACAATTATTATTATTATTTTGGTCATTGCAGTCAGGGTTTATTAAAGATTTTTCACTCCATCTTTTTAGCTGTAACTTAAACACATTAAGGAGAANACTCATCAGAAAGTACTTCATCCAAAGTTTCAATCTCCACAGGGTTCCACAATTATTATTATTATTTTGGTCATTGCAGTCAGGGTTTATTAAAGATTTTTCACTCCATCTTTTTAGCTATAACTTAAACACATTAAGGAGAAGGCAATGGTAACCCACTCCAGTACTCTTGCCTGGAAAATCCCATGGACAGAGGACCCTGGTAGGCTGCAGCCCATGGGATCGCTGAGGGTCAGACACGACTGAGCGACTTCACTTTCACGCACTGGAGAAGGAAATGGCAACCCACTCCAGTGTTCTTGCCTGGAGAATCCCATGGATGGGGGAGCCTGGTGGGCTGCCGTCTATGGGGTCGCACAGAGTCAGACACAACTGAAGTGACTTAGCATAGCATAAACACATTAAAATGCACGTTTCTACCATCTCAGAAATTTCTCTCATGTCTCCTTCTAAGTAATTCTCTATTCAATTCAATAGGCAACCACTGATCGGATTTCCATTGTCATATTTCCATTGGCCTGTTTTAGAATTTGAAACAAGTGGAGTTGTATTTGTTTACATTTATATGTATAATTATGTTTGTTACATACCTTGTGCTCTTGTGTTTGGCTTCTCTAGCTTAGCAAATGTTACTGAAATTGATTCATTCACGTTAAACTTTAATACTTTACTCCTTTTTTTATTCTCATAACTTTTTCTTTTGAGAGATCTTGAGACCCACAAGAAGTATAAAAATATGAAGAGTGTACAAGAGTTTTCCTGTACCTTCCTTCCAGCTTTGCTCAGGGACAATATTTTATATTGCTTGTTGTTACTGTTCTGTTACTAACTCATGTCTGACTTTTTTGTGACCCCATGGACTGTAGTCCTGCCAGGCTCATCGGTCCATGGGATTTTCCAGGCAAGAATAATGGAGTGAGTTGCATTTCCTTCTTCAGAGGATCTTCCTGACCAAGGGAAGCAGGCAGTTTCTTCACTGCTGAGCCGCCGGGCAACCAACTCCAGTCTTGCCTGGGAAATCCCATGGACAAAGGAGCCTGACTGGCTACAGTCCATGGGGGTCACAAAAAAGCTAAACCTGACTTAGCAACTGAACAACAACAAAAATATTTTATGTACTGTAGCTTGTTGTTGAAACCCAGAATTAACATTGGTACAATACTAGTTAGCTAGACACTAACTAACATTGGTACAATACTAGTTAGCTAGACACTGTATCTGCTTTCACCAGTTTTTATATGCATTCTTACGTGTGTGCATGTGTGTGAATAGTACTACAAAATTTTATCATCTGTACAAATTTATGTAGCCACCAGCACAAAGTATAGAATCGTTTCATTACTAGAGAGAAACTCCCTCTGTAGACACACGTAGACACCTCCCACCCCTAACTCCACTGTTCTCTTCTTAACCATTTTAATTTATTATTTCAGGAATGTTTTTTACACGGAATCATACAATATGTAATTCTTTGAGATTGACTATACTTCCTCACCCCAATGCCCTGGGGACCCAGTAATTCTGTGTATCAACATTTCATTTTTTATTGCTGAGTAGATGTATGGCTTTGTCAGTTTATCCATTCATCCGCTGAAGGACTTCTGAGTTGTGTTCATTTTTAATTATTTCCAGTATAGCTGCTGTGAACATTGATTTACAGGTTTTTATGTGAACTTAAATTTTCATTTCTTTGGGTATCCCGCAGTATAATTGCCTGTTAAGTGTATGTTTAACTTTCAAGAAATTGCCAAACTTTTTCCAGAGTGGCTGTACCATTTTAGGTTTCCTCCAGCAATGTATGAGAAATACAGTTGCTCTGAGATCCTTCCCAGCACCTGATATTATCAATAATTTTTATTTAGGCATTCTAATCAATGTGTAGTGGTGTCCCTTGTGATTTTAATTTGCATTTGCCTAGTATTTAATGACACTGAACACCTTTTAAAATCCAGCATCTCACATGATGTATCCTCCATATAAATTAAATAAGCAGGGTGACAATGCACAGCCTTGACATACTCCTTTCGTAATTTTGAACCATTCCATTGTTCCATGTTCAGTTCAAACTGTTGCTTCTTGACCCACATACAAGTTTCTCAAGAGGCAGGAAAGGTGGTCTGGTACTCACATCTCTAAGAATTTTTCAGTTTGTTGTGATCCCCACAGTCAAAGACTTTAGTGTAGTCAGTGAAGCAGAAGTAGATGTTATTTTGGAACTCCCTCGCTTTTTCCATGATCCAGTGAATGTTGGCAATTTGATCTCTGTTTCCTTTGTCTCTTCAAAACCCAGCTTGTACATCTGGAAGTTCTTCATTGCTGTTCTACTGAAGCCTAGCTTGGAGGATTTTGAGTATTACCTTTCTACCATGTGAAATGAGTGCAATTGTGCGGTAGCTTGAACATTTTTTGGCATTGCTTTTCTTTGGGATTGGAATGAAAACTGATCTTTTCTGGTCCTATGGCCACTGATAAGTTTTCCAAATTTGCTGACATATTGAGTGCAGCACTTTAACTGCATCATCTTTTAGGATTTTAAATAGCTCAGTTGGAATTCAGTCATCTCCACTAGCTTTGTTCATAGTAATGCTTCCTAAGGTTCACTTGACTTCACATTCCAGGATGTCTGGGTCTAGGTGAGTGACAACACCATCGTGGTTCAGTCAGTTCAGTTCAATTCAGTCGCTCAGTCATGTCTGACTCTTTGCGACCCCATGGACTGTAGCACGCCAGGCTTCCCTGTCCATCACCAACTCCCGGAGCTTACTCAAACTCAGGTCCATCGAGTCAGTGATGCCATCCAGCCATCTCATCCTCTATCATCCCCTTCTCCTTCTGCCTTCAATCTTTCTTAGTATCAGGGTCTTTTCTGGTGAGTCAGTTCTTTGCATCAGGTGGCCAAAGTATTGGAGTTTCAGTTTCAGCATCAATTCTTCCAGTGAATGTTTAGGACTGATTTCCTTTAGGATAGACTGGTTGGATCTCTTTGCTCTCCAAGGGACTCTAAAAAGTCTTTTCCAACACCACAGTTCAAAAGTATCAGTTGTTCGGTGCTCAGCTTTCTTTATAGTCCAACTCTCACATCCATACATGACTACTGGAAAAACCACAGCTTTGACTAGATGGACCATTGTTGGCAAAGTAATGTCTCTGCTTTTTAATATGCTGTCTAGGTTGGTCATAGCTTTTCTTCCAAGGAGCAAGCATCTTTTAATTTTATGGCTGCAGTTATCATCTGCAGTGATTTTGGAACCCGAAAAAATAAAGTCTCTCACTATTTCCCATCTTCGTTTTCTAGGTCATTAAAACTTTTTGTATAGTTCTTCTGTGTATTCTTGCCACTTCGTCTTAATCTCTTTTTCTGCTTCTGTTAAATCCTTACTCTTTTTGTCATTTACCTTACACATCCTTGCATGGAATGTTCCCTTGATATCTCCAATTTTCTTGAAGAGATATCTAGTCTTACCCATTCTATTATCTTCTTGTACTTCTTTGCATTGTTCACTTAAGAAGGCTTTCTTATTTCTCCTTGCTAATCTCTGGAACTCTGCATTCAGTTGGATGTATTTTTACCTTTCTCCTTTACCTTTTGTTTCTCTTCTTTCTTTGGCAATTTGTAAAGTCTCCTCAGACAACCACTTTGTTTTCTTGCATTTCTTTTTATTTGGGATGGTTTTGGCCACTGCCTCCTGTACAATATTGCAAACCTCTTTCCATGGTTCTTCAGGCACTCTGTCTACCAGATCTAATCTCTTGAATCTGTTTGTCACCTCCCCACTATATAATGTTAAAGGATTTGATTTAGGTCAAACCTGAATAGCCTCGTAGTTTTCCCTACTTTCTTCAATTTAAGCCTAAATTTTGCAATAAGGAACTCATGATCTGAGCTACAGTCAGCTCTAGGTCTTATTTTTATTGACCTTATAGAGCTTCTTCATCTTTGGCTACAAGGATAATCAGTCTGATTTTAGTATTGACCGTCTGGTGATGTCCATGTGTAGAGTTGTCTGTTGTTTTGCTGGAAGAGGGTGTTTGCTATGACCAGTGTGTTCTCTGGACAGAACTCTCTGTTAGCCTTTGCCATGCTTCATTTTGTACTCCAAGGCCAAACTTACCTGTTACTCTAGGTAACTCTTGAATTTTTACTTTGTATTCCAATCCCCTGTAATGAAAAGGACATCTTTCTTTTGGTGTTCTAGTTAGTTCTAGGCCTTGTAGATCTTCATAGAACCATTTGACTTCAGCTTCTTTGGCATTAGTGTTTGGGGCATAAACTTTATTTACTGTGACATTGAATGGTTTGCCTTGTAAATGAACTGAGATCATTCTGTCATTTTTGAAATTGCACCCAAATACTGCCTTTCAGACTCTCTTGTTGACTGTGAGGACTACTCCATTTCTGCTAAGGGATTCTTGCCCACAGTAGTAGATATAATGGTCATCTGAATTAAATTTGAACATTCTTGTCCGTATTAGTTCACTGATACCCAAGATGTCACTGTTCACTCTTGCCTTCTCCTGTTTGACCACATCCAATTTACCTTGATTCATGGACCTAACATTCCAGGTTCCTATGCAGTATTGCTCTTTACAGCATCAGACTTTACTTTCACCACCGGAAAGTAGAAGTGTTAGCCGTTCAGTCGTGTCCTTCTCTTTATGATCCTATGGACTGTAGCCTGCCAGACTCCTCTGTCCCTGGTATTCTCCAGGCGAGAATACTGGAGTCGATTGCCTTCTCCAGAGGCTCTTCCTGACCCAGGGATTGAACTCGGGTCTCCTGCATTGTAGGCAGATTCTTTACTGTCTTAGCCACCAGGAAAGCCAGACACATCTACAACTGAGCATCATTTCCACTTCGGCCGAGCCATTGTATTCTTTCTAGAGCTATTAGTATTTGCCTCCGCTCTTCCCCAATAGCATATTGGACACCTTCTGATCTGGGAGGGCTCATCTGCCAGTGTCATATCTTTTCCCTTTCATGGGTCACAGCCTTGTCGTAGTGAATGGGACTGTGTAACTCAGTGAAGCTATGAGTTATTTGTGCAGGGCCACCTAAGATGGATGGGGCATAGTGAAAAGTTGAAAAGAGGTGCTCCACTGGAGGAGGAAATGGCAACCCACTCAAGTATTCCTGGCTAGAGACCCCATGGACAATATGAAAAGAAATTATAACCAACTAAAAATAACTGCGTGCGTGTGCAACTGGGGCAAAATGTGAACAGTAAAATACAAAAAGACCAAAACACAACCCGTTTCTATATTCTTGACTAGAAAATCCCATGGCCAGAGGGGCCTGGCGGGCTATCGTGCATGGGGTTGCTAAAGAGTCAGATACAACTTGGCATCTAAAGACAACTGCCTCTTCTGTGGTGCCGGGAATGAAAGCAGGGTACCATGCATGATCCCTGCACACAGTACCTCCAAGGCTGTGGGCAGAATCCCTTAACCACCCCCCCTCTATCTTTACTCCATTTAAGGAGCC
Source organism: Raphicerus campestris (assembly GCA_006410735.1). Taxonomy (NCBI): domain Eukaryota; kingdom Metazoa; phylum Chordata; class Mammalia; order Artiodactyla; family Bovidae; genus Raphicerus; species Raphicerus campestris. The sequence goes on along the minus strand of SJYW01009584.1, from coordinate 115,626 downwards.
ACCTCACAATTCTCCCTTGGGGAGGGGGGACAAGCAACAGCACCAGTTAGTCCCCATAAAGCTTTACCCAAATTCCTTGTCTGGCCTCTTATCTATTTCTGTTGATTAAGGAGTGCAAGGACTCTGACTGGTAACAGTAGGACCTCTGACATAATGCTCTGTTGATTGAATCTGCAGGTATGGAATCTGGATACGGAAGACCAACAATATATTCTCCTAGTCTGTGGCATAGCTCATCATTTTTCAACAGTCTTTCAGAAGAAAAGAGTTTACATTTTGATGAAATTCAGTTTACCAGAGTTTTCTCCTGGATCATGTTTTGATGTCATCTCTAGGAACTTGGCCCAACACCAGGTTGTAAAACTTCTTTGATGCTTTCTTCTATAGTTTTACAGTTTTCCATTTCCAGATCTGTGGTTCATTTTGAGGTAATTTTTGACACTGAAGGACAGGGAAGCGTGGTGTGCTGCAGTCCATGGGCTCACAAAGAGTTGGACACGACTGGGAGGCTGAACAAGAACAACAGTGAAGTTTAGGTCCAGAGTTTTTAAAAAGATTTTTAAAAATTGTTTAATATTTGATTGCACTGGGTGTTCATTGCTATGTGCGGGCTTTTTCTAGTTGTGAAGAGGTGGGGACTGCTTTCTAGTTGCAGTGTGCGGGCTTTTCTCTGCAGTAGAATTTTCTTGTTGGTGAGCGCAGGCTCTTGGTACCCAGGCTTCAGTAGCTGTGGCTCTCGGGCTTAGTGGCNTCAGATATACCTTACATTGCAGCGGGCAGAACTGAATTACATGCTAGGGTCTATTGAGACCCCTAAGGTGGAATTAAACCAGTTAGGATTTATCTCTGAGCTAGGGATAAGTCATGTTAGGGAGGATGGCTCCTTGAATGAAACGCAAGTTCCATTAGCAAGGGAAAATGGGAGAGGATTGTTTTGATCACATCCTCTTCTCCCCGTTAGTGAGGAGGGATTCCTACTCTGTGGTTGTGGGGATGACCAAACACACGACCCTTGCCGCTGGGCAGATGAGACTGACAGCGTGTTAGTCACTGGTACTCTCGGCCTTGGGGAGGAGGATGCCACACCCCCATGCAGGACCACCTGACAATACACTTGGGAACCGAGGTGCGTCGTCACAAGAGGTGAGGTACCACTTAGTTGCTGCAGGAGGATCTGATTGGCTTTTTGGAATAATTCCACGGGTTGGCAGGAACTGAAATCCACTTCTCAGGGTTAAGCAGGAACTGTGCCCGATGCCCTCGACAAGAGAGGTTGTATGGCTAGGGGACCTTATGGGTGCAGAAAAATGGATAAGGACACTGTGGTTAGACCATTTAAGGGCCTCCCAGTTTTACCAGCTGTCAAGGCAGCACATAATACAGAGCTTTAATTTTAGACTTAGCAACACAGGTATGGACGTGGAATATATTACATGTGGCAGATGACCATCCATCTGAGCAATCATCCTTTCCTGCCNTTACCAGCTGTCAAGGCAGCACATAATACAGAGCTTTAATTTTAGACTTAGCAACACAGGTATGGACGTGGAATATATTACATGTGGCAGATGACCATCCATCTGAGCAATCATCCTTTCCTGCCTTTTGTCATCCATCCAGCCATCCATTATCCATCTGTCCATCCAGCCATCCTCAGTTCAGTTCAGTCACTCAGTCGTGTCTGACTCTTTGCAACCCCATGGATCGCAGCACGCCAGGCCTCCCTGTCCATCACCAACTCCAGAGTTCATCCTGCCGGCCTCTGTATCTTCCATATCGGATTGACATTATGACTGCTGCTTGGTTAGTTTTCATGGCGTCCAGTGCATAGTTGTTTGAGAGTAGTCAACATTCGGATCAGCCCTTCTAGCCCTGTTGCCAACTCTTCACCTTTCTCAACTCTGCATTTGCCAGTAGAGTCAACTCCTTTGACCCTGGAATATGTTTGTTTTCTGCTCTACTTCTGCTTTTGCTATAACCATCTTCCTTTCTTTTAAACTACTTGTCCAAATTTCCTCTCCCTTGAGCCAACTCCCTCATCACTCAAACACACTTTCTCTCCCTTCCCTGAATTCTGGTTCTTTCTCGTGTCAGCCCAGAACTGGCTGGGCAGCTGCTTTGTGAGAGTGCATAACCACACACTCCTGTTGTCACTGCGTTTACCATCAGAGTGAGAGTGAAAGTGTTAGTCGCTCAGCCGTGTCCGATTATTTGTGACCCCGTGGACTGTAGCCTCCCAGGCTCCTCTGTCCATGGAATTCTCCAGGCATGAATGCTGGAGTGGGTGGCCCATTCCCTTCTCCAGGGGATTTTCCAAATCCACGTCTCCTGAATTGCAGACAGATTCATGTTTTTTTAAATTGATTGATTTTAAAACCTATTCTAGCTCAAAGCAACAGTATCTGTGATACTGAGGGCTTTATGTCCTAGTTATTTTCCGGTATCTTAGAAAAAAACAGAATTCAGGTATCAACTACTTGTCTAGGTGACACCTGAACTTCTTCGTGTGCCACAGTTAGGAAACTGTAATCTTGCTATATTCATATTTATATCTTTTATGATAAAAAACCAGTCAGACACAAACATACCATTGAAGGTTGGCTTCTGTATGCTTCTATATGAACATTTTATTAGAGGCAAGAGACAGAGCATCAGTGGTTGCCTGGGGCTAGAGATGGAAGTGAGGTTGACCTTGAACAGGCACCAGAGGACTTTCTGGGGGTGATGGCAGTATTCTAACGCTGGATGGTGGTGATGTTGTGCACTATATGTACTCAGTCATCTCTAACTCTCTGTGACACCATGGACTGTAGCCTACCAAGCTCCTCTGTCCATGGGATTCTCCAGGCAAGAATACTGGAGTGGGTTGCCGTTTTGGGCTTCCCTGGTGGCTCAGAGGTTAAAGCGTCTGCCTCCAATGCGAGAGACCCAGGTTCTGTCCCTGGATTGGGAAGATCCCCTGGAGAAGGAAATGGCAATCCACTCCAGTATTCTTGCCTGGAGAATCCCATGGACGGAGAAGCCTAGTAGGTTACAGTCCATGGGGTCGCAAAGAGTTTGACACAACTGAGTGACTTCACCTTCCTGCTCCAGAAGATCTTCCTGACCCAGGGATCGAATCCACGTCTCCTGTGTCTCCTGCGTTGGCAGGCAGATTCTTTACCTAAACTAGCGCCACCTGGGAAGCCCCCCCACACTGTATGAATTTAGAAGAATTCATCAAACTGTATATTTTAAATGGATACATTGAATGGTTTATAAATTGTATCTCAGAGAAGAGGAAGGAGGAGGAAAAGTAAGAAAAATGATCAACCAGCAAAGTGTATGAGGGAATTTCTGGTGTCCTGGTGGTAGTCTGATTCTTGATCTGGGTGTTGGTTACAAGGTGTGTTCACTTTGTGAAAAATTCATCAAACCATTCATTTATGTTTTATGCACATTTGATATATGAATGTTATATCTCAGTAACAAAATTTACAAACAAACAAACAAACAAAATAAGCCAAGGTGAGGGAGTGGGACACAATTCCTCTCCAAATGACAAAAATTTATTACTTTCCTATTTATTATTTTGTATAATCACATTACCCTGCCAATTTAGTCTCGTGACATTACAGGATCAGATTTGGTCTATCTTAATACAGAAAGGGTTATAAAAAGATAATATTTAGCTTGTTACACAAATGCTGTAAGAATGTCAGCGGAAGCCATTGTTTCTTAATTATCCACTGCTGTTATCAACATGGACAATATTCAACTTGCAACCAAAATAAATAGATGTCTTAAGAGACCTTGGTGGAACAATCAAATCACCAAGTCTCAAAAAGTAACCCCCTCCCTTAGCCCAGTTCTCCTGCTGCCTGCCAGAGTTTCGATTCTATATTTATCTTTCCAGATCAGCAGTAGAGCAATTAGTTATTATAATAAGAGCTACCAATTTATTGTGTGCCGACTTTATGCCAGGCTCTGCATTAGCAGTTTTTCATACTTTAATTGCCTCACTTCACTGTCATAACAGCCCTGCCCCAGGGTTGCTTTATTCAACTTTATGATGGAAGAAACTGTGGCTGAGGGTCCAGACCCATACTGCTGGTGTCAGGGCCAAGTGAGGCAGCTGGAGTCCCACCCCGTGTGCCCTGCTCTGTCTCAGAACCTGACGTCAGGCACAGGAAATAAGTGACACGTGTAGCATTCTGAATCCTGAAACATGGCTCTTTACACGGTTACTATAGTTACTTCTCTACATGATGCGCTCTTTTTTTTTTTTGCCAGGATAACAATGAATCCGCTATTAGCCAGTGAGGTTTTGAACCCCCACCATCATCATGAAACCCAAGGACATCTCAGTAGGTTTAAAATAATGTTCTTGCCTTTTAAATAGACCTTATGTTTCAGAAACCCCTGGGACATGAACAGATCCTTTTCTGTGGCAGCTTTACAAATATTGTTATTTGCCCCTTGTGTAAAACATAGGGGCTTTCTGAAGGTAACACAGCTGTAGTTCAGGCAGAGTCCCACAGGACTCCTTGATAAAAGCGATGCATTTGGGTGTTGGGGCCGGGGTACACGGGTGTTCACGTAGTACGTAGGGGTAGGGGGAGAGCATCCAGGCAGAAGGGCATGTGGAAAGAGAGGCCTTGGATGTGTTAAGAAGAAGAGACAGCCTGAGAGGGACTGGACAGAGGGGACAAGAGTGGTGTGCTCTGCTAAGTGAATAAGGCTCTTGCTAAACTAGGACACCCATGCCGAGGAAATGGTTTGGATTAGCAACAGGCAGGAGGGCAGCAGAGGCCTGAAATGTGTTACTGACAAGCATTTAGAGCACTGAGCTGTCAGGGAGGGTGAGAACTCAGAACTGGGAGTTGTCTTGCCTCCTGCGTGCCAGCTGGCTGTGCCACGGTCCAGGCAGTTTTCTTCCCTTTTGGCACAACAGGACTCTCAAGGCCCGTGAACTTCTCACATGTGGCCCACTAAAACACTCCGGGGACTAAAGACAGAAGCTGACCTCCTGATCCCTTTAATTACAGAGTCAGAATGGTGAAGAGGCTGATGACATTCAAGGACGACCACAACAGGCCCTCTCTCTCAACACTGGTGAGAACCAGATTCCTTCCCCTGGTTCTGTAGCTCCAAGCTGAGTTTTGGAAGCCGATGAAAGAGAAGATTAGACGTAATAGGTAATTAGAAACCTTATAAAAAGGAAAAACGCTCTTGTCAAATTTACCAAAGCGTCTCCATGGCTGGAAGTGGGGGAGGCGTTGGAAACTTTGCCGGCTGCAAGAGGGTGGCCCAGAGGCTGGGGCAAGTGTGTTGAGGGACTGGAGCCAGGCCCCAGGGTGGAGCCGGGAGACTTTAGAAATGGATTTCCCAGCCAGGGCAGCCAGTGGGCAAAAGGCTGAGGAAGCCTTTACCAGCCCCAGGAGAAGCTGAGGCCGTGAAGCTAGTGGCCCAAGGACTGAGGGGGAGAAACGGAGAGACGCACACACAAGAGAGACAAGAAAGGCAGAGTGGAGTGGTCTCTCCACAGGCCATCCGCTTGGCTGTCCAGCAAACCTCAGGAGGGGTGGTCGGGAGGAGTTCAGCCAAGCCTTGAAAAGTGAAGCATAAATGTGTTAGTTGTTCAGTCGTGTGACCACTTGTGACCCCATGGACTGTAGCCCACCAGGCTCCTCCCATCCACGGAATTCTCTAGGCAAGAATACTGGAGTGGGTTGCCATTCCCTTCTTCAGGGGATCTTCCCAACTCAAGGATCGAAACCAGGGCTCCCACATTGCAGGCAGGTTCTTTACCATCCGAACCACCAGGGAAGCCTTCAGCCAGGTCTTGGGTCCAGATAATTCACACAGCTGCTTTAGGACCCCTTACCTCCTGGAGTCCTGAAAGGCTGTCTCCATCCTGGGAGGGGTTGTGGGGGGGTAGTTGAATCACCCCAAATGGCCAAATGTAGGTTTAGCACCTAGATGACCTGCTTGGACTCTCCAAGCAGTTGGTCAGCATCCCCTAACTTTTGGGGGCCACTTTCCAACCCAGGGGATTTTCTCAGCCTCTCTTGGATCTTTGAGACATACACTCCCTCTCTGGTTCCCACAGGACCTCCCATTTGAACACTCTTCAGTCTGTTTGGGGGGCTTTTTTTTTTTGCATATGCCTGGCCCACCCATCCTAGGGCCCCAGGAGGCTGGGAGGACTCTGGTGACACAGTTGGGGTAAGGTGGTAGGGGTTCCCCGCTGTGGTAATCATCCAAGAGATTCATGCTGCTCTGGGGGCCACATTTCATTTGCTGGTTCCATTTCCCATCTTGTTTGCACTTTTCTCTTTGGTGCTTTTTCATTTCTCCGCTCAGTAAACCTCACCACCCGAGCTTGTGGCTGGGGCTGTCCCAGGTGAAGCCAGACTCCCTGAATGAAGGCTGAGACATGGCCTGCTCTGTCAGCAAAGTCACATTCCACTGGGTAACTGACAGTCATAAACAGACTGAGTGTTTATGCTCAGAGGGGGCAACAGCAGAGGGGATGATCTCGGAGCCCAGGAACGGGTGGCGGGGGTGGTGGGGTGAGGCCAGGGAGGTCTCCCAAAGGAAGGGGGAGCCGGTGCTATTCCTGCTGGAGTTCCCAGATAAAATACAGGATGCCTTGTTATTTAGTGCAATATTTGTGACATACTTAAAGAATTATTCGTTGTTTATCTGAAATTCAGATTTAACTGAGCATCCTGTGTTTTCCTTTGATGAACCTGGCAGCCCGAGTTCCTGAAGAATATACAGGAGTTAGCTGAGTAAACAGAGCGACTGGAGGGAGGGGCACCCTTGTGGCGGGCGCAGCACGTGCAAAGACGAGGTGGTGACTGCGCTTCGCTTAAGGAGCTAAACCTCGTCCAGGGGCAGAGAGGCGTGGGGTTTGGGTTGGGGGGAAGGAAGGGCTTGGAGGGAATCCACTGAGCTGTCACATGGCTGTCGAGGAGGCGCTCAGCCAGGCACACGGCGAAGACCTCGGGTGCTGTTGTGAACCAAATGGACAAAAGGGCTCCGGCTCTCAGGGAGCTCACGGTTCAGCTGAGAAGCAGTGAGGTGGACAGGAACGGACTGACGCCGTGGGAGTTACCGCTGGGGGACATCACCTGGGCTGGGAGGTCAGGGAAGATGACCTTCGGGGAGATGACAACATGCTGAAGGAGGAGAAGGGCTTGCCCCGGCAGTGGGGAATAGTGTTTTAGGTAAGGGAACAGCATGATGGCAGCCCTGAAGTGAAAACGTTTGCTGTGGATTCCCGATACCAGAGGGGCCGGGAAGGTGAAGAGTGGGAAGAGGTGCCGAGGGGAGAGGCTGGACCAGTGGGCAGGGGCCGGATCACACGGAAGGGAGGGGATGGGGACCAGATCCCCAAGGCAGTGGGAGCCAGGGACAGTGAAGCTGAAAGGAGGCAGGGTGACACGGCCAGCTCTGTGTTCTTGAAGGTGACTCACGCTGGAGAGAGGAGGACGGATGGATAGTGTGGGGGCAGAGAGCGCACGGGGAGGCCTGGGTGGGGCTACGGCAGATGCCCAGGGCAGACAGTTGGGTGGCTCGGCCCCGCGCAGTGGTAGTGGAGATGGAGAGAAAGGGAAGGCGAGATGGATCCCAGCTGCACTGAGGAGGAAGACTTGGCAGGGCTGGGTGATCTGGTGCTGGGAAGTGAGGGGGTGGGAGAAGCAGGCGTGACTCAAAGCTGCTGGTTTGGACAGATGGGAGGACGGTGGCGCCACTTGCCCAGTTGAGCTGGGGACTTGGGAGGCTTGGGGGTGGTGAGGCGAGAGCATTCAGGTTTGTACCTGTCGAAGGTGAGAGAGCCGGTGGTGGACTGCGGAAGGGGAGCCAGGCAAAGCGGTGCTCAAACCTCTTTTCTTGGACTTGGCCGTGTGGCCTTGATCTCCAACTTCACCTCTCCTGGCCTTCGTTTTCTCATCTGCATTCATGGGATGAGGTGGGTCGTCCTTCTGGTTGTGAGGGTGCAGCAGCCTCCAGGATTGCCCCTCATGATGCTGTCTCCCTGTATTCGGGTCCTTGTGTGGTACCCTCCCACGCTGCAATAGGCTTAGTCTGTGAGACTAAAAGACTGTGGGTGTGTCACTTTCAAGGCTAGGCTATAAAAGCCGCAGGACTTTCTTGGTGCTCTGGTGGCTAAGACTCTGCGCTCCCAATGCAGGGAGCTGGGGTTCCAACCCTGGTCGGGAAACTAGATCCCACATGAAAATTACATGAATTAGCTAGAAGCACATGTCTGTGCCCCAGCTAACAGCAGTCCTCCTGACATCCAGACTGCAAGATCTTCTACCTACCTAATCTGCTTTCAAATTCTTGACCTTCAGAAACTGTGAGATAAAAACGCATTTGTTGGGAATTCCCTGGCAGTCCAGTGGTTAGGACGTGGCACTTTCATTGCCCTGGCCTGGGTTCAGGCCCTGGTCTGGAAACTTAAGATTCTACAGGCTGAGTGGTGTAACCAAAAAAAAACAAAAAAAACAAAAAAAAGGAAAGTTTGTTGTTTTAAGCCCCTAAATTAAATTTTGGGACAATTTATGATGAAGCCACCCTGAAAATTCATTGGAAGGACTGGTGCTGAATCTCCAATACTTTGGCCACCTGATGAGAAGAGCCGACTCATTGGAAAGGACATTTGCTGGGAAAGATTAAAGGCAAGAGAAGGGGACGACAGAATGAGATAGTTGAATGGCATTGCTAAATCAACAGATTTGAGTTTGAGCAGACTCCGGGACATAGTGCAGGACAGGGAAGCCTAGCATGCTGCAGTTCACCACTGAGGAACTGAACAACAAGAAGTAGATAACTGATACAGAGGATAAAAGCATTTAGCATAGTGCTTGGCACATAGCAGGGGCTTTAGCATATGCAGCATTTATAGGTCTGGAGTTCAGGAGAGAGGCCTGGGCTGGAGATAGGGATTTGGGAGTGTTTTTGTTTAGAGACAATAATGGCATCCATGGAGGTGACTGAGTTAGTCCACAGGGAGGGTAGATGGAGAAGAGGGTACAGCCTCGGCCAGAAACCGGGCCTAGGAGTGGGTAAACCAAGAGCAGGAGCATCTTCATGAGTCTGAGACGAAGGAGGAAACTAGAACGGGGCTGGGGCAGAGATTGTCCCTAGGAGAGTGTGGTCAGTGATGTCTCTTCAGGGAGATCTGAGGGGTATCTTTCAGATTGAGCAACAAGGAGATTCCTGGTGGCCCCACAAGAGCTCCGCAGGTGGAGAAGTGGGCCCTGAGGTCAGGTTAAATGCTGTGAGTTAGGATACAAGGGTAAACTCTCTACCCCCAGGCCCCAAATCAAGATGACCTATAGGAGAATCCTCTGGAAAAACCAAACAATAGAAAAATCTGTCTTACAGAGCGTGCTCTAATGAGTAGACACCCACTCCTTAATTTATTTTATGAGGCTCATGTCACTTTGATAATGAAACCAGATAAAGAGAGAATATGATAGGAAAAATCATAGGCATATCTCATTCATAGCAATGGATACAAAAACTCCAAATAAAATATTAGCAAATGAAATCCAGTACTATATGAAGAAGAAAAAAAAAGCACATTATCAAGGTGTGTTTATTCCAGGAATGCAGGGATGGTTTAATACAGTAAAAGCCATATTGTAATTAACTACATTGGGTGGGAAATCTCACATTTGATAAAATTCAACAGGGCTCCCCTGGTGGCTCAGACGGAAAAGGATCTGCCTGCAATACGGGAGACCCAGGTTCAATCCCTAGGTCAGAAAGATACAACCCCCATTCATAATAAAGCAGAATAGTACTCCCTTACTCTGATAAAGGGAATCCACCAAAAATCTGCAACAAACACCATATTTACTGGTGCTTATTAGAAACAGTCAAGAACAAGATAGAGATGGCCACTATCATCATTATTCAAATTTGTGCTGGAGGTTTTAGTGCAGTAAAATAAGGAAAAGAAAATAAAGACTGGACAAGAAGATTCCAAATGTTATTACTTGCAGACTGTATAACTGCTTACATAGAAAATTCAAGAGCACATATAAACTTATTAGAACTCAGTTAGAACTAAAAGAGTTGCTGGATATAAAATTATAGAAAATGAACCATATTTCAGTAACTATCAATATGTTATAAAATATAAATTTGATAATATGTTACAATAGTGATAAAAACTTTTAGATATGTAGGAATTGTATTGACACAACCACTGAAAAATTAATTCCTCTCAGTTTTTAGATGAGGAAATAGAAGTCCTGAGAGGGGAAATGACTCCTTCAGGGATACCAGTAAGCAAAGGGCAGTTTTGGATTTTCATTGGCACCAAATCCTGGAGGTCTGAGTGTTGGGTAATATCAGAATTATCTTTCTTAAAAAATAAAAACTTTTTTCTAATTATAAATTCAGCATCCACGCACTCTAGGAAAGATAGAAAATTCAGAAGAACATTTGAAAGTAATGTCACTAATATTCCCATCCTGCTGCCTAGAACTATGGTTAATGATTTGATGTATTTCCTTCAAAATGTTTGTCTATGGATATTTACATATCTGAAAATAAAATCAGGATTATACCATATATACCATCGTGTGCACTGCTTATTTTTACACACATTTCCCTGTATCCTCACCTAGTCTTTTTGAATATAATGGTGCACTCAGGTATATTAATGAAGCGTATGCCATTTATGGAACCTACTTAGCCAGCCAGGCTCCTCTGTCCGTGGGATTCTCCAGGCAAGAATATTGGAGTGGGTTGCCATTTCTTTCTCCAGGGGGTCTTCCTGACCCAGGGATAGAACTCACATCTCAGTCAGATTCTTTACCACTGAGCCACCTTGGAAGCCCACTGAGTTTTTCAGAGAAAACCAAATATCAGATATAACTGTGATGTTCGTGCAGATAAACACCAGAGGCAGTCACATACTCGAAATGGTGATGTGCAGGTGAGTTTCCAAGGCAAGTGGTTATACTGGTAAAGTGCAGTACAGTTCAGTTCAGTTGCTGTCATGTCCAACTCTTTATGACCCCATGGACTGCAGGACACCAGGCCTCCCTGTCTATCACCAACTCCCCGGAGTCTACCCAAACTCATGTCCATTGAGTCAGTGATGCTATCCAACCATCTCATCCCATCATCCCCTTATCCTCCTGCCTTCAGTCTTTCCCAGCATCAGGGTCTTTACCAATGAGTCAGTTCTTCACATCAGGTGGCCAAAGTATTGTGGAGTTTCAGCTTCAACATCAGTCCTCCCAGTGGACGCTCAGGACTCACCTCCTTTAGGATGGACTTGTTGGATCTCCTTTTAGTCCAAGGGACTCTCAAGAGTTTTCCCCAACACCACAGTTCAAAAGCATCAATTCTTTAGCGCTCAGCTTTCTTCACAGTCCAACTCTCACATCCATACATGACTACTGGAAAAACCATAGGCTTGACCAGACGGACCTTTGTTGGCAAAGTAATGTCTCTGCTTTTTAATACGCTGTCTAGGTTGGTAATAACTTTTCTTCCAAGGAGTAGGCGTCTTTTAATTTCATGGCTGCTGTCACGATCTGCAGTAATTTTGGAGCCCCCCGCCCCAAAATAAAGTCTGTCACTGTTTCTACTGTTTCCCTATCTATTTGCCATGAAGTGATGGGATGGGATGCCAGGATCTTAGTTTTCTGAATGTTGAGCTTTAAACCAACTTTTTCACTCCTCTCTTTCACTTTCATCAAGAGGCTCTTTAGTTCCTCACTTTCTGCCAAAGGGTGGTGTCATCTGCATATCTGAGGTTATTGATATTTCTCCCAGCAATCTTGATTCCAGCTTGTGCTTCATCCAACCCAGCGTTTCTCATGATGTACTCTGCTGCTGCTGCTAGGTTGCTCCAGTTGTGTCTGACTCTGTGCGACCCCACCGATGGCAGCCCACCAGGCTCTTCTGTCCCTGGGATTCTCCAGGCAGGAATACTGGAGAGAGTTGTCATTTCCTTCTCTGGGATGATGTACTCTGCATAGAAGTTAAATAAGCAGGGTTGACAATATACAGTCTTGCTGTACTCCTTTTCCTATTTGGAACCAGTTTGTTCCATGTCCAGTTCTAACTGTTGCTTCCTGACCTGCATACAGATTTCTCAAGAGGCAGGTCAGGTGGTCTGGTATTCCATCTCTTTCAGAATTTTCCACAGTTTATTGTGATCCACACAGTCAAAGGCTTTGGCATAGTCAATGAAGCAGAAATAGATGTTTTCTGGAACTCTCTTGCTTATTGTGAAGGAGAAATGGCAAAAACCCTATACCGGATCCCACCTGGAAAGGGATGGGGATTTGTTTAGCGGGAAGTGAGTTCCAGAGTTTGGAAGGAATTTATGTTTGGAAACCAGTTAGCTCAGAGACTTTAGGTAATTCCCCACTCTTGCAGCCTTGGCTTCCTTCGTGGTGAAATGAGGACAGTATTGGTGCCAGCTTCCTGTGGGGCTGGCTCCTTCAGTCCTCAGAGCCTTTGCACTGGTCGTTTTCTCTGCTGCCCTTCTCTCCAGCTGTCTGTCTTTCCCTACTCTGCCCACAAGACTGGAGAGGTGACCTTATCAATCCCACAGAGGGCAAGGCCAGGAGTCCTGGGACCACAGTCCTGGAGTCCAGATCTTGTATAGTCACTGTATCTGCAGCAGAGGCCCCCTCTGCTTATTCTCCATCGAATTCATGTACCTCCCAACATTTTATAATCATAACTTTTTTTTGTAGTCATTTTTTTGTCGGCTGTTTACTTGGGTCTTTAATGTTTCTCCTTTCATTAGGAAGCCCCTCCTTCTTGGTGACCGCTTTACTCGCCAGGCCTGGCACTTGGTTGGGGTCCCTTAAGTATTCGTAAAATGACTGGAGAAACTAGGCTTGAGTCCTAGCGAAAAGTGCCGGGGGCTGGGCAGATCCCCCAGTGCGGGCGGAGGCGGGACGTCGGGCGAATTCTGGGCGGAGCGCGTGGGTCTTGGGCCCGAGCCTCGGGGGCGGGATCGGGCGTCGGGGCGGGGCTTCAGGGCCGCCGCGGAGCCAGCCTGAAGGAGCTGCGCAGGCTACNACTTTGTTGGCAAAGTAATATTTCTGCTTTTTAATATGCTGTCTAGGTTGGTCATAGCTTTTCCTTCAAGGAGCAAGCATACTTTTAGTTTCATGGCTGCAGTCAAGGTCCACAGTGATTTTGGAGACCAAGAAAGTAAAATTGTTCACTACTTCCATTGTTTCCTCCTCTATTTGTCATGAAGTGATGAAACTGGAAGCCATGGTCTTAGTTTTTTGAATATTAAATTTCAAGCCAGCTTTTCACTCTCCTCTTTCACACTCATCAAGAGGTCCTTTAGTTCCCCTTCACTTTCTGCCATTAAGATAATATCATCTGCATATTTGAGGCTTTTGATATTTCTCCTGGCAATCTTGATTCCACCTTGTGATTCATCCAGTCCAGTATTTCACATGATGCACTCTGCATAAAAGTTAAATAAGTAGGGTGACAATATACAGCCTTGTTGTATCCTTTTCCCAATTTTGAAACAGTTCATTCTTCCATGTCCAGTTCTAACTGTTGCTTCTTACCTGCATACAGAGGCAGGTAAGGTAGTTTGGTATTACCAACTTTTTAAGACTTGTCCACAATTTGTTGTGATCCACACAGTCAAAGGCTTTAACATACTCAATGGATCAAAAATAGATGTTTTTCTGGAATTCACTTGCTTTATCTATGATCAAACAAATGTCAATTTGATCTTTAGTTCCTCTGTCTTTCTAAATCCAGTTTGTACATCTGGAAGCTCTTGATTCATGTACTTTTGAAGCCTCACTTGATGGGTTTTGAGCATGATCTTTTTAGCATGTGAAATGAGCATAATTGTATGGTAGTTTGAACATTGTTTGGCATTGCCCTATTTTGGAATTAGAATGAAAACTGACCTTTTTCAGTCCTATGGCCACTGCTGAGTTTTCCAAATTTGTTGACATACTGAGTACAGCAGTTTAACAGTATCATCTTTTAGGATTTGAAATAGTTCAGCCTGAATTTCATCATCTCTACTAGCCTTGTTCATAGTAATGCTTCCTAAGTTCTACTTGACTTAACACTCCAGGATGTCTGGCTCCAGATTGAGGGATCACTCCATCATGGCTATCTGGGTCATTAAGACTTTCTTTATATAAGTCTTGTGTATACTCTGGCCACCTCTTCTTAATCTTATCTGCTTCTGTTAGGTCCCTACCACTTTTTGTGATCAGAGTGAGTGTAACAGTTTATTTACCATTTTTCCAGCCACACTATTATAATTCTATTAATTAAAAAAAATCTACTGAGCATTTCTGTGTTACAAGATCATGTATCAGATATCACAGAAGATAAGAAGATGAAATAGAGGCAAAAATATTATGAGATTAACACATTATCTGACAAAATGGAAAAATCCATAGACAGAAGGATTAATTCAGTCACTATATATTTATAAGCATCTGTTTTCTCCAGTCACCAGTCTAAAGTGCTGTAAAGACCATAGTCAGTGTTGTAGGCAAGGTATCAGCAGACAGGAAGTGTATATTTTTATGAGGGAGACATCCCCTTAGTAGTCCTGGGGAGCAAAATACAATGATAGAACAGCCAGTGACTGGGAGGTGACTTCACCTTGCATGGTCAGAGAAGATCTGTTTGTTGAGGCAGAATTTTAACTTAAGACCTGGATGACAAGAGTAAACCAGATAAAGCTGGAGAAAATATCCAGGATGAATGAACAATTAGAGCAAAGACATAAGGTCTTTACTATATGATATATACTACATAGTGAGTAGGAAAAGTATGAGTATACTAAGGTGACCTAGGACAGGAAGCTATGGGAATTCAGAAGTTCAAGAGATATGTGGAGTGGGAGATAGGGGATTTGTGAAAAAATCTAAATGAACCTCAAGTTTCAGTGGGCTGCCATCAGAAGGACATGTGTCAAGGTCAAGGAATAGAACTCAAATTTTAGAGATCTGCTTTATAACACCGTGTCTACAATTAACAATAGAGTATTATGCATTAAAAACTTGTTAAAAAATAGGCACCATAGTAAGTGTTCTTAACACAAAAATAAATTCAAGAGAAAGTCAAGAAACAAGTCTTTTGGAGGTTATGTGTATATTATTACTTTGATTGTGGTGATGTTATCTTGGGTGAAGGTGAATGTCCAAATTCATCAAAATATATACATTAAATATGAGCAATTTTTCATTAATCATACCACAATAAATATGAAAATAAGAAAATAATATGGAAATAAGAAAATAAAAGCATAAACTGATAATATCTATTAAATAATCATAATCTTCCACCACTTTATCCAGTGATGACTAATACTTACTAACACAAATAGAAGAGTAACCTCAGGAAGTCTTTGGTGAGCTTTCTCCAAAAACACCATAAAGGACACCTAGTCACTTATTTCAAAATCTGAAATTAAGTAATTTCCTCTAATATCCAAGATATAAATAATTTCAAGAAAGAAATTTAATTTTCATTTTAAAAACTTTAAATTGTCCTTTCCTCTGTCCCAAAATGGATTTTTAATTTTCATTTCACAATCTGACAAAGATAAATTCTCATTACTTGAAAGTTTCAAATATTTGAGTGAACTCAGGCAACTACAACACAGTAGAAAGTCTATTAGATGTAGTTGGTTAAAATGAATAGTGAAGGTATCAAAATATGTGAATTATTTTCATATTTTGTAGTTAGAGACGGTTCAAGGTAATTTCTTTAAATAATATCAGACTTGTGCACTTTGTATTCACATATGCTTTCTAGAAGGTCAAAAAAGAGTGGAGTTTGTAATATTTAGTGTCATATAGAAAATCTATCTAAAATATACTCTTCTATAGTTCTCTCATCATTTTTTAAATTTAGCTTAAAAATACAATATAAAAAATGTTCAGATACAAACTAAATATAGCGTGAAAAAATAGTCTAAACATTGGTAGTAGTTGAAAGAGAAGATATAAGACCNGTGTCATATAGAAAATCTATCTAAAATATACTCTTCTATAGTTCTCTCATCATTTTTTAAATTTAGCTTAAAAATACAATATAAAAAATGTTCAGATACAAACTAAATATAGCGTGAAAAAATAGTCTAAACATTGGTAGTAGTTGAAAGAGAAGATATAAGACCCTTTTTAAAAAATCTCTTTACTTTGACTAGATTAAGGATGATTGAAACAATACATTTCTAAATATCTACATCTCTGCTTGCTTATCTATCAATCTAATCACCAGCAAAAAAACAAATATTTTCAGTGAATACACACAATGATTGGTCTGCTAATCTAGGCTCCGTCCTTTCCAGCATGGAAGACTCAGAAAGTACTTAACATAACTTCAAGAAAACATAGCATATTAAATGTTTTCTGGTTCCCCTAAATTCTCTTGTTGATCAGATCCAATTACAAATATCTGACTGTTTTGAATTCTCAATTTTAATTACTTGTGCTTTTGAAGTACTAATCAGGAAGGAGAAACAAAAAGAAAGAAATTAGGAAAAAAGCTTCTATTGTATTTCCAAAGAAAGCAATGCTAGAGGTTACAATTAGTGTTCCTTTCAATTATAGTACTTCTCATTGAGAGGAGAAAACAACACAAACATAATTAATATGCAAAGTCTTAAAATAAAACTTTAGAATATTTATGATGCTTTCTCAGTTGTTTGTTTTTAGAGACAAGAAACAGTTTGCCTGGCTCTCTCAGTTTATAAGGTGATGTCTCACACTGTCCTTGCTGAGTTCAATAAATCTGACACCTGTCTTGCTGAGCTGATGTAATCCACATCTCACCTCACTTCAATTTGTCTGAATTCCCTTGATAACAATTGCCATATACACTGATGCTTTTATTTGTAACTAAGAAAATTCTGATGCTGCCTTTGGCTTTTTTCCAAAATGCCAAAAGCTGACACATTTTCATTCAATAGCTAATCCTTCATAGCTTAATCATTTCAGGTACATTCTGATATTTATTTTATATATTTTTAAGTTAGTAACAGTTTTCTACCCTTCCCAAAGGGATATTTTTCTTCCTACAATCAAATTGCCTGTCTTTCTCTATGCTGGAAGTTGTTATTCATCCTTTGATAAAGCAAAGAGGTTCAAAGGCAGGGAAGCCAACCTAGCACTTTGATCACCTCACACTGTCATTTGAGATGCATTACCTCAATGTGGCTTTAAAAAATCCAGATACCTCAGGTAAAAATATCAGAAAATGTCCTCTTAACAACTCTTCTGTTTAGGCCAGAAGTTGCTTTTTTTTATCCCTAACTTTAATCTTTTAGATAGATAAAGGACCTTGACATTCTGTAAGTTTCCTAGCTCTTGTTATTGGCAGGAAGATGTCTTCATAAATCATTTCCAGAAGAGCATAGCCATTTAAACTGTTAGAGCTAGAAATTGTGTGATATAATTGTAGGTATACCTGTTCAGCCAGTGATTCTTGGCATGACCTTAGGTTAATCACTTCACCTTTCCAATTCTCATTCATTTTTCATTGGTGGAGCAAATGGTTATTATGGTTCTCTCTTCTGTTCTTGTACAGGATAAACCAGAGGGATAACATGATAGAAACGGCATACTACAGTGCTTTGTAAGTGATTACTAAAAAGGAGAATGCATTTTAAGAAAACAAACAAAAAAAACTCTAGTAGGAGCAAATAATAACAGTCTCCAAGATAGCTGATAAAAATGTGGCTAATTGTGTATGCTTCAGTTGAGTATATATGAATATCTGTGAAATGAAACAGATGAGGGTCTTCTTGATTTGACTATATCATGGTGAGCACCTCTCATCTTACCTTATAAAAGTTTTCATCAAGCATATATAAATATTGTTTCTACTTCAAAAATCATCATATTCCAGGAAAACAAATAAATTAGACCTAGACACATCCCAAGAAATTTCAAAAAGAATTAAGTAGTTTCCTTAATTCTAATTTAAATATATTATTAATTTTATGCTATATTTAATGAGCAAGTAAACTTATATATGCTGATTTTCTGTCCTAGTTTTTTCAGAACTGGTTGTGTTAATTATCAGTATAAGCTTCTAAGAAAGAAAAGGTTCTGAAATGTATTTATTCAGTCCAAAAATAAAATTTAGTAGAGCACATTATGGCCATTGAAATACATTTAAGTATTAATCATTAATAGCTCAACATTCAGAAAACAAAGATCATGGCATCCAGCCCCATCATTTCATGGGAAATAGATGGAGAAACAGTGTCAGACTTTATTTTGGGGGGCTCCAAAATCACTGCAGATGGTGACTGCAGCCATGAAATTAGGAGACGCTTACTCCTTGGAAGAAAAGTTATGACCAACCTAGATAGCATATTTAAAAACAGAGACATCACTTTGCCTACTAAGGTCTGTCTAGTCAAGGCTATGGTTTTTCCTGTGGTCATGTATGGATGTGAGAGTTGTACTGTGAAGAAGGCTGAGTGCTGAAGAACTGATGCTTTTGAACAGTGGTGTTGGAGAAGACTCCTGAGAGCCCCTTGGACTGCAAGGAGAGCAAACCAGTCCATTCTGAAGGAGATCAGCCCAGAGATTTCTTTGGAAGGAATGATGCTAAAGCTGAAACTCCAGTACTTTGGCCACCTCATGCGAAGAGTTGACTCATTGGAAAAGACTCTGATGCTGGGAGGGATTGNGGGCGGAGGATCCGGGCCTGCCCCACTGGGACTTGCGGGTTCGGCGGACCCGGGTTCAGGGCTCGGGTGCGCACCCCACGCCCGGGCCCCAGGTGTCTCCCGTCCCACGCCCGGGGCCCGGGTCGGGGTGGGGGACTCTGCCCGTGGGCAGCAGTGAAGCCGGGACAGGAGCACCTCGAGGTTTGCTGGAAAATGATTGATTGTGGGTGGTGCTTATTGGCTACAGTTTACCTTTATTTTAAGGCAGGACTTCTGAACCCTGCCTTAGGGGATTTTTCTGCCCCAAAGAGGGATTGACCGCAGCTGAGTTCTTAATGCCCAGATTTGTGTGTGCCAGGGCATTCTTAATGCTGGACGTCAGAGGTGATAAATGGCCGTGGTGGTGAGGAGCCCCTGAAGCACCTGCCGGGCTGGGCTGTCAGTGGTGGAGGCTGTCTTAGGGGTGGGACTCGAGAAACGAAGCAGAGATCCTTTTTGGATATTGTGCTGAAGTTATGTTTCTGCAACTATACCAGTTCTAGAACAAGTTGGCTACTTCCAATTTTAGGGCTTTGTGATAGGAGAGGTTTAGAGTGCCAGGAGACCTGAGGTAACTTGGTTTGGCCAAGAGCGTTTCGGGGAGCCTAAGCGTGTCTTACCGTTTCCCCTTGGTATGTGCATTTTCTTTGCTGTCACAAACGCCCGAGTATATGAACGATTCCAAGAGAGGAAAGAAGCGAGGAGACAGCGTTTAGCACAGGACTGAGATGTTTTCGAATAAACAGATGTGTAGCTAGGAAAAGGAAAATCTCTTTTTTAACTTGCATGGTGGGTAGGTTGAGACAACTTGCTCTTTGGTCAGACCGTACTAGTACTTCATTCATTTTGCATTACATCATAAATATTAAGAATAGAGTGGTGAGGACCACCATAGATGCTGTTTCTAAGGTTCATGTCATTTAAATTTTAATTTGTCACAGTTTAAAGCATTACTACATAAAGAAATTCTAGGGTGAATCTGTGAATCACTGAACGTGTCTTGGATTGTGATTTTTGGAGTCTATTTAAAAATACTTTTTTGGATTTGGCTTTACGTTGGATATAATCCTGAGTCATGCTTTAGAGTTCCTTCCTTCTGTGATGAAGAGTTCAGACGTCTGGTGGTCTGTGTGAAAGCCAGATGCTCAGCTTTACCTGCGGTTCTCCTTTGTGGGGCTCCAGGAAAAGGAGGGGATGAGGGAGTCTGGGAGCAAATTATTAAGTCCCCTCCTCTTCCATACTTGCCCGGCCTCCATGCCCACGCTCTGAATTACTTGTGTCCACACTCAGGTTTCTCAATTCACCACATAAATTGTATGGCTGCTACTGCCACTGGTATTTTCACGCTTGCCAGTTTACCCATAAATTTTCGATTCATGATCTCATTTATTTTTTCTTCAAGAAGCAGCTGGGCAGGGTCTTATAATTAGTAATGAAGCCAAGCTGGCTTAAGGATCCTCACCTGTGGCCTTTTCTCTCTCTCCTGCTCTGACCTGTCTATGACCTCAAACCCCAGGCCCCCATCTGTCACCCTGTAGGCCAGGTGTTGCCTCTTGTGNTATTTAAAAACAGAGACATCACTTTGCCTACTAAGGTCTGTCTAGTCAAGGCTATGGTTTTTCCTGTGGTCATGTATGGATGTGAGAGTTGTACTGTGAAGAAGGCTGAGTGCTGAAGAACTGATGCTTTTGAACAGTGGTGTTGGAGAAGACTCCTGAGAGCCCCTTGGACTGCAAGGAGAGCAAACCAGTCCATTCTGAAGGAGATCAGCCCAGAGATTTCTTTGGAAGGAATGATGCTAAAGCTGAAACTCCAGTACTTTGGCCACCTCATGCGAAGAGTTGACTCATTGGAAAAGACTCTGATGCTGGGAGGGATTGAGGGCAGGAGGAGAAGGAGACGACAGAGGATGAGATGGCTGGATGGCATCACCGACTCGATGGACGTGAGTCTGAGTGAACTCCGAGAGATGGTGATGAACAGGGAGGCCTGGCATGCTGTGATTCATGGGGTTGCAAAGAGTCGGACACGACTGAGCAACTGAAGTGAAGTGAACTGAACTGAACTGATTACAAGACCAGAGCTAGCATCACACTATATGGCAAATACCTGAAAGTTTCTCTTTTAAGATCAGGAGCAAGACCAGGGCACCCACTTGCACCATCTCTATTCAACATAATACTGGAAATCCTAGCCAGAACAATTAGGCAAGAGAAAGAAATAACTGGCATACAAATCAAAAGTTAAATTGTTTCTGTTTATAGCTGATGTGATATTAATAAATAGAAAATCCTGAAGACTCCACCAAAAAACTCATAGAAGTAATAAAGGAATTCAGCAAAATTTCAGGGTACAAAATCAATATATAAAAATCAGTCACATTTTTCTATACTAACACAAAATATTAGAAAAAGAATTTAGGAAATAATCTCATTAACAACAGCACCAAAATTAATGAAATACTTACAAATTATTTTAACTAAAGAAGTTCAAGAACTATACACTGAAAACTATAAGACATTGATGAAATAACTGAAACAAAGTAAATAGATTTCTCTATTTATTCATGAATTATAATAATTAATACTGTTAAAATTTCTGTTCTACTCAAAGCAATATATAGATTCAATGCAATCCCTATCAAAATTCCAAATGGTACATTTTACAGAAACAGAAAAAAGCATCCTAAAATTCAACTGGAACTGCAAGATTCCACATAGTCAAGACAATATCTTAGCTCCATAAATATTACACTACTTCAATGCTAAAGCAATTGAAGAAACTAATAAATTCACACCTCAGGGCAAAGTCTGAGACTTGACCTTTTATGTTATCTGTTTACTATTTAATCAGTTGATAGAAATCAATTGATATAGAGAGGAATATTTTATTTGTATGCCAACTTTCTCACCTTAATTCTCTTCTTTGATTAATGCTATTACATTTATTCAGAGAATAAATATTTGTTTTTCATATTTTACTAGCTGAAGTTATAAGTAAATGTCCCCTTTAAGATTAACCAAAACTTAGATTCCTTTCATAGGAATGCTTATTTATTAATCTATTCATTCAACACACAGTTAAATTCTAGTAAGTACTGAGTATTATTATAAACATAGACTATAGCAATAAGCTGAAAAGCTGAAAATCTCTTTTATTCTAGTAATAGACAACCAGCCAGAAACAAAATAATAAAAAGATTATTGCAGAATTAGATAAATAAGCAGATTAGAAGATGAAGCAAATAAGTAGATTAATGAGATGGAGAATAGCTGTGGGAGGAGAACAGAGAACACCTCTAGCTAGATAGTTTTAAGGAAAAATCTCCAAGAATTTTCTTTAAAAGCTAATACCTGAAGGGTAAGGAGAATTACAAAAAGAAGAAGTAAGCCCTCAATGATGAGAAAGATTAGAAACACTCAAGAGACAGAGGAGACAAATGTGAGAAATAGAAAATGATATGAGTATGGAGATATCAGTGGAAAGTATTGTGTTTTAGGTCTTGAAGACAGTGACAAGTAATCTACAGTTAAATTAAGTTTTATGGGATGTTTTTGAAGGCTAGTAAGCATGATCCTATCTCATTAAACATTTTTTTGTTTCACTGCAGCATGAGAGATATTATACATATGCTAAAATTCAATTGAATATGAGTCTGGAGCTCAGAAAAGGAGATGGACATTTTGAATATATCACCATAAAATCTATTCTATTTAGAATAGAAAATTTGATTATAAAGAAAATGACACAAGTGGTACAGCATTTAAAAGACAGAGATGCATAGAAAGGGAAGATCTCACATGGGAATTTTTAAAATAGAAAGATCTTCCAGTAGCCAATATTGGAACAACTGGAGCAGCAAAATAAAGTAGTATTGGATTATAACCAAAATTATAAAACAAGTATCCATGAATCCGTATGTTATGAAGTCAAGCTTGCCCTCTGCTCATCACAGGACAGGCCAGTGAATTGGAGACGAAATGTTGAAGCAAGGGAATATGACTTTATTCAGAAAGCCAGCTGACCAAGAAGAAAGCAGACTAATGTCTCAAAATAACCATATTATCGGGGTCTGGATGCCAGGTTCTTTTATAGAACAGAGATGGGGAGAGATGAGGAAGTAAAGTAAAAAGGCCATTAATCTTGCAAATATCTCCTGGAATGACCAGTCTTGGGAAGGGGGTATGTTAATTTCTTCTTTCTTGTAGCCGCTCACAGGCAGATAGGGTCCTGAATAAATGCATTTTGGTTTACAATTCAGGCAAAGGGGCAGGGTATCCTGAAGCAGGCCTTTATGTATGGACAGTATCCTTCAGAAAACAAAAGCAACAAGAAGCAAAGGTTAAAGCAAGAGAAACAGATCCAGCATGAAGTCAGTTCTTTCCTGTAATATATATACATACGTGTAGATGGCAAAAAATAGACAAACCTCCTGTGCAGAATTCTATATAATTTATGTAGAAACTCNAATGGTACATTTTACAGAAACAGAAAAAAGCATCCTAAAATTCAACTGGAACTGCAAGATTCCACATAGTCAAGACAATATCTTAGCTCCATAAATATTACACTACTTCAATGCTAAAGCAATTGAAGAAACTAATAAATTCACACCTCAGGGCAAAGTCTGAGACTTGACCTTTTATGTTATCTGTTTACTATTTAATCAGTTGATAGAAATCAATTGATATAGAGAGGAATATTTTATTTGTATGCCAACTTTCTCACCTTAATTCTCTTCTTTGATTAATGCTATTACATTTATTCAGAGAATAAATATTTGTTTTTCATATTTTACTAGCTGAAGTTATAAGTAAATGTCCCCTTTAAGATTAACCAAAACTTAGATTCCTTTCATAGGAATGCTTATTTATTAATCTATTCATTCAACACACAGTTAAATTCTAGTAAGTACTGAGTATTATTATAAACATAGACTATAGCAATAAGCTGAAAAGCTGAAAATCTCTTTTATTCTAGTAATAGACAACCAGCCAGAAACAAAATAATAAAAAGATTATTGCAGAATTAGATAAATAAGCAGATTAGAAGATGAAGCAAATAAGTAGATTAATGAGATGGAGAATAGCTGTGGGAGGAGAACAGAGAACACCTCTAGCTAGATAGTTTTAAGGAAAAATCTCCAAGAATTTTCTTTAAAAGCTAATACCTGAAGGGTAAGGAGAATTACAAAAAGAAGAAGTAAGCCCTCAATGATGAGAAAGATTAGAAACACTCAAGAGACAGAGGAGACAAATGTGAGAAATAGAAAATGATATGAGTATGGAGATATCAGTGGAAAGTATTGTGTTTTAGGTCTTGAAGACAGTGACAAGTAATCTACAGTTAAATTAAGTTTTATGGGATGTTTTTGAAGGCTAGTAAGCATGATCCTATCTCATTAAACATTTTTTTGTTTCACTGCAGCATGAGAGATATTATACATATGCTAAAATTCAATTGAATATGAGTCTGGAGCTCAGAAAAGGAGATGGACATTTTGAATATATCACCATAAAATCTATTCTATTTAGAATAGAAAATTTGATTATAAAGAAAATGACACAAGTGGTACAGCATTTAAAAGACAGAGATGCATAGAAAGGGAAGATCTCACATGGGAATTTTTAAAATAGAAAGATCTTCCAGTAGCCAATATTGGAACAACTGGAGCAGCAAAATAAAGTAGTATTGGATTATAACCAAAATTATAAAACAAGTATCCATGAATCCGTATGTTATGAAGTCAAGCTTGCCCTCTGCTCATCACAGGACAGGCCAGTGAATTGGAGACGAAATGTTGAAGCAAGGGAATATGACTTTATTCAGAAAGCCAGCTGACCAAGAAGAAAGCAGACTAATGTCTCAAAATAACCATATTATCGGGGTCTGGATGCCAGGTTCTTTTATAGAACAGAGATGGGGAGAGATGAGGAAGTAAAGTAAAAAGGCCATTAATCTTGCAAATATCTCCTGGAATGACCAGTCTTGGGAAGGGGGTATGTTAATTTCTTCTTTCTTGTAGCCGCTTACAGGCAGATAGGGTCCTGAATAAATGCATTTTGGTTTACAATTCAGGCAAAGGGGCAGGGTATCCTGAAGCAGGCCTTTATGTATGGACAGTATCCTTCAGAAAACAAAAGCAACAAGAAGCAAAGGTTAAAGCAAGAGAAACAGATCCAGCATGAAGTCAGTTCTTTCCTGTAATATATATACATACGTGTAGATGGCAAAAAATAGACAAACCTCCTGTGCAGAATTCTATATAATTTATGTAGAAACTCCATTCTATAGCAGATACACCATAACCCCACTCCTTATATGTGTTTCACACATAATGAATTCCTTCAAAAAGATTGTATACAAAGGGAAAAATAGAGTAATTTTTCAAAGGATTAGCCAGACATTCACTAGTTTAGCCAATGGCCAAGATTAACATCAAAAGTGACAGATCAGGTTGTCAGTACACTGAATATGATTTGGTGAGAATGATATTCTATGCCACTTTTAAGTTATAACTTTGTGGTCTTCCTCCCCAAAACTGGTAACTCTAGTCCAATCATGAAAAACACATCAGACAAATACCGCTGATGAACATTCTTCAAAATATCTAACAGTTACTCCTCAAAATTGTCAAGGTCATCAAAAACAAAGAAAGTCTGAGAAATTGTCATAGCCAAGAGGAATCAGAGGAAACACGATGCAGGCAGAAGGATAGAAATAAAGGGTAGAAATCAAATGAAACTAGAAAACAGACAAATAATAAAACAGTAACAAAACCAAAACTTTGAAGGATAAATAAAATTGTCAATCTCCTAAATAAATCAAGGGGGGGAGGAAAAATTAGTATCATGAATAAAAGAGGGATTTTTGCTACTATTCCATCAGACATTAAATGATAATAAGAAAATAACATGAACACTATTATGCAAACAAATTCTGAAATATAATATTTAATACCATTATGGCAACAAATTCTACAATTTAGATTAAATGAAAAATATACTGGAAAAATATAACACAAAGTTGACATAACAATAATGACAAAATATGAATATTTTATATGTATATTTTAAAATAACATTATCAAAAACCTTCAACACAAAGTTGACATAACAATGACAAAATATGAATATTTTATATGTATATATTTAAAAAATTATCAAAAACCTTCATACAAATAAAACCAAATAATTTCAAGTGTGAATTATATTAAAGATCCAAGAAAGAACAATACCAATAGTATACAATCCTTTTTCAGAGAATAGAGGAAATAAGCACTGCCCAAATCAATTTATGAAGTTAACATAAACATAAATCATTACATAGACATTTTAAACAAAATTATGACCAATATCCCTCATGAATAGAGACACAAAAATCTTTAACAAATTATTATAAAATTAAGCCAAATAATATATAAAATTATAATACAATGTAAACAATTAGATTTTATCCTAGAACTGCAAGACTGATTTAACAATCAAAAATCAATCTATGTAATTCACTATGTTACCAGAATAAGAAAAAAAGCAACAATTTCAATATATCCAGCTGACAAAGTACTCATTCATGATAAAATTCTAGTGAAACTGGAATAATAGGAGCATCACCCAAAAATATATCGTTAACATTATACTTAATGTGGTGGTTCAGTTACTAAGTTGTGTCCGACTCTTGGGACCCCATAGACTGAAGCCCACCAGGCTCCTCTATCCACTGGGTTTCCCAGGCAAGAATACTCGAGTGGGTTGCCATTTTCTTCTCCAGGGCATCTTTCCAACCCAGGGATTGGACCCATATCTCCTGCACTGCAGGTGGATTCTTTACCACTGAGCCACATAGTAACAGACTAAATAGTTGTCATTTAGATCAGGAACAAAGCAAGGAAGCTCACTTTCTCTATTTCTGGTCAACACTGTCTTGGAGGTCCTATCAATTGGAACATGTAAAGAATAAGCAATAAAATTCATAAAGTTCACAAATAAAAAAGTAAAACTATTCTTTCTAGATGTCATTTTTGCTTACCAAACAAACAAACAACAACAAAAAAATCTAAAACAACTCTTAAAACCAGTGAGTAAATTTACAAAGTTACAGGATAAAGAGCTAATATTAAAAACTGCTTTCCATGTGCATATATTACCCACAAGGAAATGTAAAGTGAAGCCTTTAAAAAAATCCACATACAATAGAAAAATATAGCAAGGAAAATCAAGATCTTTGCACTAAAACTTATAAAATATTATTGATAGAAATTAAAGAAGGGGGAAATAAAATAACATCTTATAAATTAATTGAAAGACAGTTATTGTTAAAATGCAAATTTTCCACAAAATGGCCTACATTTTCAATGCAGTTTCAATGTAAAACCCTTTAAGCTTTTTTTTGCGTGTTTTATTCCACAGCACCCAGCATAGTGCTAGGCACACAGCAGGTACAGCAAAGGAAGAAAGAAGGGAAGAGGGGAAAGAAGGAAGAAGTGATGAGCAGCACCTTGTGAAATCCTCCTGGGAATGAAAAGGCTTTCTTGATTTCTCTTTTTTTTCCTGCCACATGAGTTTTTGTAGAATCAGTATGATTCTATTTAAGCTAATACATTTTGCAGGAGCTAACTGAGGCAAACGCTTTAACCTCTGAGCCACCAGGGAAGCCCACCTGAGAAGGAGCAAAGATAAAAACCTGCAAATAAAATTTTCTCTCTTTAGGCAGGAGATGGACCTGGTTCTTGTTCAAATTCTAGAAAGCACCTTATCCACTCCTTTACCTTAGCCCATAGTGGCTGTTTTTGAAATTAACTGACCTAATCTTAGATGTTTCTTAGAAACATTTCAGAATGTGTAATGCCTATAAGAACTCAAGGTTTTGCCATCTCTGCCATCTCACAGGTGGTAAAGGGACTTTAATAAGACACCCAGAGCTGAATATTAACTACTGACACTTCTTTCCCCTTTTTGCTTCTCTGTTCTGCCTTCCCCTTTAAAAGCTCTTTGTCTGAGCCTATATGTTGTTGTGTTTTTTTGTTTTGTTTGAATAAACTAGTCCACCATCTTCTTGGTCAGCAGGCTTTCTGGAATAAAGTCGCTTTCCTTGCCTCAAGCCTTGTTGCCCAACTTATTGGCCTGTCAGGCAATGAGCAGCCAAATCTTTGTTCACTAACAGAAGAAAGAGCTCTTTTACTTTGGTCTTTTACCTTATCTATTTGAATATTTTTCAGAACCTGACATCAACAACATTTCTATAAGGTTATAAAGCCAGAACAATTTAAAAATATAAGTCCGCCTCCCTAAAAGCCAACACTGGGCACTGGATTCATTCTAAATCCAGTTTAGACCATACTAGCAACTATTTCTGGGTAAGGCAATGGCACTCCACTCCAGTACTCTTGCCTGGAAAAACCCATGGATGGAGGAGCCTAGTGGGCTGCAATCCATGGGGTTGCTGAGAGTTGGACACGACTGAGCGACTTCCCTTTCACTTTTCACTTTCATGCATTGGAGAAGGAAATGGCAACCCACTCCAGTGTTCTTGCCTGGAGAATCCCAGGGACGGGGGAGCCTGGTGGGCTGCTGTCTATGGGGTCTCACAGAGTTATACACGACTGAAGCAACTTAGCAGCAGCAGCAGCAGCAACCATTTCGGGCTTCCCAGGTGGTGCTAGTAGTAGAGAATCTGGCTGCAAATACAGGAGATGCGGATTTGATTCCTGGATCAGGAAGATCCCCTGAAGTAGGAAATGGCAACCCACTCCAGTATTCTTGCATGGAAAATTCCATGGAAAGAGGAGTCTGGGGGCTACAGTCAACAGGGTCGCACAGTAGGACAGGCCTGAGCACACACACAGCAGCAGCCATTTCACCAGGATTTTCACAAATGCTCCTTTGTGCTTACATGTGTGAAATTCCTACTGAGAATCTGTTTTAGAGACCCAGCTGAGCCACCACCTTCTCAACATCCCACCCAGGCCACCATCTTCCCAATACAGTCTTCCAGCAAAATGCTTAAGTGAATGAAGGAGGCTACTTGCTCTGGGTTGAATATCTGTCTTACTCTCAGCCTTCAAAACCATAGGTAGTATGTTGGTTCATAAAAGGGGAAGTCTCTCTGTGAAACTCGAAACTGTCCCCTGTACCAGGACAGCAAAAAGAGACAGAAGGCAGGGGCAGACCCCTCCGAATAGGTGGTGGCAAGTCTGAAAGCAAGGGAACGTACATGTGAGGCTGGTCTTGAGTGGCTGTGAGACGAGTAGATCTCTGAATCTGTCTGCCAGGATCTTAAACGTTTAAATAGAGGCCCTCACAGGGTTCAGTCATGTTTACAGTCAAGATGGTCTCAATAACACCTTACTCTCTCAAGGTGAAGTGGCTCCTAGTGCAGGAACTATAGGCTGAATGTACATTCCAAGGACAGGGCAGGGAATAGAGAGTCTCTGGAGTACCCCTTGAACAGTCACATCCTCTTGATGACCCCCTCCAACATAGTACCATGATCTGCTATGGATCCCATACTATGCACAACAAGCCAAAATGAATCCACCTTATGAAACCCTCTTAATCTTCCCAGACAGATCCTCTTTTCTCAGTGTGCTGTGTAATGAATCAGGATCCTATTGGACCTTAGTGGGAAACACCCTCTCCCCCTTATCCTCCGGTTTAGCTCCTCTCTCAAGTACTCAGATAACAGTGTCTCACACATTTTTCCTAAATTTTTTAGCTGCTAAAAACCGCCACCAAATGGAAGAAATTAACTACTTGATGAACCTGAGCTCCTAGCTCCCAGACATCCTGCCGTCTAAGGACTGATGACATTAACCGCTCTGTTACCTCAGTCAACAAATCAGAGAATTGTGCAGGAGCTGCCCATGTACACTAGGATGCCCCTCCCTCACCTGTGTTTTAATACTTTGCTGAAACCCTTCATGGAGTTTGGGTCTTTGAGGAACATGAGTCCTCTGCTCTCCTGCTTGCCCCTTCAATGGGCCTTGCTCTGCTCCAAACTGATGTTTCAGCATTGTTTGGCCTCACTGTGTTGTGACAGTTGGAATTAATAAGAAAGAAAGATCCTAACTCTTTTGCATATTCCTGACCACTGTTTTTTGGGAGTTTTACAGTGCTGCCTCAAGATTAGTTACAGTGTTGTAGCCACGCATTCCAGGAAACAAACTCACTCAGAAGGACAATGCAAATAGTGGAGAGCAGTTTATTACACCAGCGGGCCCAAGGCAGAGTCTCCTCTTAGCCAAGGACCCAGACCAGCATTTCTGAAAATCTTTTATACCCCATGTGTACGTGTCTGAACCCACCATTGCAAATTCCTTGAGACTTATATAAACNGAAGTCGCTCAGTCGTGTCCGACTCTTTGCGACCCCATGGACTGTATCAGGCTCCTCCATCCATGGGATTTTCCAGGCAACAGTGCTGGAGTGGATTGCCATTTCCTTCTCTAGGGGACTTTCCCAACCTAGGAAACGAACCCGGGTCTCCACATTGCGGGCAGACACTTTACCGTGGGAGCCATCAGGGAAGCCCACACTGGACAGTAGGTCCTTGGTATTTTGCTTCAAGGGGTTTTTACAAATCCATGATAACTGCTCACTTTGGCTGAGTTACTGTTATATTTGTAAATAAACCCTGAGATGGATAGCGTTAATAGATGGCTGTTAGGGATTTTTAAGTTAATCCTTTGGATTTCTCGTTTCTTGGGTATTATTCTTATAGTTTCTGTTGGAGGAAGAGGTTTATGGAAAGATTTGGACTAAGAATCAGAAAACCCAAACTCCTGTTCAGTTACTTTCTAGCCATGGGACCTTGAGCAAGTCTCTTAAAGTGCCTTTTCTCTGTTACATCTCTGAAAGTGGAAAGTGAAATTCACTTAGTCGTGTCTGACTCTCTATACTGGAGTAGGTAGCCTTTCCCTTCTCCAGGGGATCCTCCCAACCCAGGGATTGAAGCCAGGTTTCCCGGATTGCAGGCGGATTCTTTACCAGCTGAGCCACAAGGGAACCCCAAGAATACTGGAGTGGGTAGGCTATCCCTTCTCCAGGGCATCTTCCCAGCCCAGGAATCGAACCGGGGTCCCTTGCATCGCAGGCGGATTCTTTATCAGCCAAGCCACCAGGGAAGCATCTCCAAAAGTAAGATAATTATTCANCTTCTCCAGGGCATCTTCCCAGCCCAGGAATCGAACCGGGGTCCCTTGCATCGCAGGCGGATTCTTTATCAGCCAAGCCACCAGGGAAGCATCTCCAAAAGTAAGATAATTATTCACATTCTGCTTACTGTATCAGGGATATTGTGGGGGAGCCCTCAGCCCTTTACTTAAATTGTTTCTTTATTCTAGAATCCCTTTTCAGGTTGTCCAAACATTCCTGCTGATTTCCATTGAGACGAGCCCTCCCCCAAAGCCCTCTGTTTTCATGCATGTTTGGGGTTGTTCTCGCTTTCTCCCTCAGCTCTCTGCCAGACCATCTCTTATGTAGGACCTTTGAATTCTGAACTTTAGTTGATGCATCTGGCCCGTCTTCATAGATTGAAAGCCCCACCAGGGCAGGGACCATACTTTCCTGTTTCTGTGTTTCTGGATTGCACATAGGCCCCCCACCGCCCCTTCCACCCTCCACTGAATATTGGTCGACTGAATTTTTTTCAGGCTGCCAGTAATGAACCCTTTGGGTGATGGGAAAAGGCCAGAGGTGGGCATCTTAGCAGAACTTTTGGGTGACTGACTGTTTAAATCTCTCAGTTGTTCCATCTGCTGATCTGTCTGTTGCATCAGTAACTGAATCAGGTGCACGTAATACAAATTGGTAAAAACCTGTTTCTTGGTTCTTTACTTCAAATTCTGTTGTTGAAGTCAGTCAGAGGAATGAAAGGTTGTCATCACAGCCCTGATTTTGGCATTTGTTCTCCGTTTCTCAGCCTATAGCATGTGGAGCCCTACCTATACCCAACTGCTGAGTGCGGAGAATAAAAACTGACCCCACAGTTGTCTGGTTTACATTTTAGCTTGTTTGCTTTGAAGAATTTGCAAGGTAGAGAAATGGATGCTTGAGGCTCTGATTTCAGCCCCTGCTGTGCTATGCAAATGTTCTCTACATGCCTGAGTGACCTTTTGAGAAAGAGCCTTTGTGATCTTCTGTGGCCAGGGCCTGTTCTGCGAATTAGTGTGCCAGATTCCTCTAAAAGTGGGAAAAATGAATCCGTTAAAAAAACCAAGACCAAACAAACTAACAAACAGTGCTTTTCCTGGTTAAATACCCTTAAGCCCATGTTTCTTATTGTCTCTTGCCAAAGCTTTTGAAATTTGCCCTGGAGTTTGCCTTGCCGGGTGGTTTGGGGATTAATGTGTGTGAAGGAGAACTGACTGAAGCAGTTCAGGAGCTGAGAAACTGTTTGTTTAAGTGCTTTTGAATTGCAGATAAAAATAAAATAAAAATGGCATCATGAATATCTGGGTATTTGTTAGTGTCTTCAGGCTGCCCTTTCCTAAGTGCCAGCCTAGTGACTCTCATGATAGATTGATTGGTAAGGTTCTTTTCTGCCCCAAATTGTGCTCTGATGGTTCGGCATTTAACTTGTTTTGTATTTGTTTTGGTTATTGTAGAGAATGTATCATTATTAAAAGTGTAATTAGGTTTTCTGTGTTACAGCAAAGCTACATTGCTGGTGTATTTCTCTTGGAAGGAGACGCCAGTGTCTTGGAGGTTTATGGTTTCTAATGCTTTTACTAAGATGTTTAGTTTATGTAGCTGAAATGCTTATGAAGAGTTTACTATTTCCCTCTGTTAACCTTTTTGATAAGGATCATCATAGTTTTGTACCAGATAAGGTTGTCGTGTTAATCATAGTGTTCTCCTGCAGGAATTCTAAAAATTGAATTTTCAGAGACGATAGGTAGAATTTGAATAACTGGTTTACTCCCTAGACTCTCTACCTTCCTCTCAAAGTTTAGGATAACTCTTTGCTCTGTAAACATTTGCCGGTCTCTTAGGTACCCGTTGTGGTAAGGATGTCGGGGACCCCTAGAAGACCTTTGGGAAACTGTTTCTCCCCTAGATCTTCGCCTTAGAACAAAGATGAGTGCTTCTCTGGTGTTCGGCCTGCTGTTGGGTGAGAAAACTTTACTTCTGTTTTCATGGTGATATGCACTGTCACGTGTCTTTTTCTCTTCCCCAAGTTTCCCTGGAACCTGGGCTCCCCGAGACGCAGCACTGGAGCAGATGGATAATGGAGACTGGGGCTATATGGTGAGAGGCTTTTGAGGATGCATTTTGAAGGCTGGCAAATTATTCCTGTGTGTCTTTTCTCACTTCATATGTATTCTTAGGTATAATGCATCTGAATGAGAATGTAACTTAGCGAAGGTGCAACCCTTCCCTCCCCCCCAATTAGTTTCTGTGTATTTTGGGGTGTTCTAACTTTGTTTGGTGTTTTTAAGTAAGCGAGCTCAGCGTGGACTCTCCATGTAACTTTTAATGATCACTGTTTTTTTTTTTTGGTCTTAAAGTCTCTTTCTCTTGAGATGCTTCCTTCTTAAAGTAATGAGTGTTAAATGAATGTGTAGCAGGTGACAGTAGACAGGACCCTTTCTTGTGGTTGACGAGGTCAGGGGTTGAGAAGATGCCACTTTGCCCACTGGTACTTTTTTTTTTTTTTTGCATGTGCATGTGTCTCCCTATATATTTGTTTCCTTTGGTAAGAAATATTTTATTTGCACATTACCTATCTTTACCTGTCTTGCTTTATTTCTTAAGTATGGTTTTAAAAGCCAAAGATACGTATTATTTAGAGAAGATTGCTTTTCAAAATTAAAGGTCAGATTGTGACATTAATGTTACAAAAGTGATTATACCATCAGATTATGAAATTTGAAAGCTGCTATTAGCCTTTGAGTATGTGAGAACCCACTCCAGTCTTCTTGCCTTGAAAATCCAATGGACAGGAGCCTGGCGGGCTACAGTCAGTGGAGGTGCAGGGGGTTGGACATGACTTAGAGGCTGAAAAGCCACAAAAAAAATATGAGATTGTTTTGACCAAACTGTGTATTTTAAGTTAGTATTTGGCACTGTTTCTTCCATGAAAAGTTGAGATTAAGTCCACACAAAGTTTTATTTTTAAAATTTCATCATTTCCCTCCTTATGTTGAGGGGGAAAAGACAGAAATACTGAAAGTAGATATCTTTATGTTATTCAATCGTTTATATTCTATTTTATGTTAAATTGAGTTAAACATAGAAGGTTTTTTTTTTTTTTTTAATTGGGGAAAACAATGAGTATATTTGAAGTTTCTCTTCCTTTTCCCATAATGTACTCTAACCTGAAAACCTCTAGACCCTGGGCCTGAAATTAAATGGCTTCCGAAGTCATGCCCTCCTTTCTCAGCGTAAGGCTCTTAAGCAGTGGACATATCTCTCNCTTCTTCTTCTTCTTTTTCTTCTTCTTGTTCTTCTTTTTTTCTCACCGTATGCTTCTTATTCTTCTCACCCTTTTCTTCTTCTTCTTCTTCTTCTTCTCAGATGTGTATAAGAGACAGGTTTATATTCTGTTTTATGTTAAATTGAGTTAAACATAGAAGGTTTTTTTTTTTTTTAATTGGGGAAAACAATGAGTATATTTGAAGTTTCTCTTCCTTTTCCCATAATGTACTCTAACCTGAAAACCTCTAGACCCTGGGCCTGAAATTAAATGGCTTCCGAAGTCATGCCCTCCTTTCTCAGCGTAAGGCTCTTAAGCAGTGGACATATCTCTCTTTTCTGTTGAAAGCTCTGTTAGATCCCTTCAGCTGGGTGGGTTTCTCACTGAAACTAAAGCGGTTTTACATCAGTGGCTTGCTAGATGTGCTGGAGCCTGAATCTTTCGCTTTGCTTGTTGCCGCTAATTTTCTTAATTTGTCAAAGTTAGGATTTAAGAAAAAAAATTTTTTTTCAGATAACTGATCATGTTTTAAACAATTTCAGATGACTGACCCAGTCACATTAAATGTAGGTGGACACTTGTACACGACGTCTCTCACCACATTGACGCGTTACCCGGATTCCATGCTTGGAGCCATGTTTGGGGGGGACTTCCCCACAGCTCGAGACCCTCAAGGCAATTACTTCATCGATCGAGATGGACCTCTTTTCCGATATGTCCTCAACTTCTTAAGAACTTCAGAGCTGACCTTACCCCTGGATTTTAAGGAATTTGATCTGCTTCGGAAAGAAGCAGACTTTTATCAGATTGAGCCCTTGATTCAGTGTCTCAATGACCCCAAGCCTTTGTATCCCGTGGATACTTTTGAAGAAGTCGTGGAGTTATCTAGTACCCGGAAGCTTTCTAAGTACTCCAATCCGGTAGCTGTCATCATAACCCAGTTAACCATTACCACCAAGGTCCATTCCTTACTAGAAGGCATATCAAACTATTTTACCAAGTGGAATAAGCACATGATGGACACCAGAGATTGCCAGGTGTCCTTTACTTTTGGACCCTGTGATTATCACCAGGAAGTCTCTCTCCGAGTCCACCTGATGGAGTACATTACAAAACAGGGTTTCACGATCCGCAACACCCGAGTGCACCACATGAGTGAGCGGGCCAACGAGAACACGGTGGAGCACAACTGGACTTTCTGCAGGCTGGCCCGGAAGACAGACGACTGACCTCCAGCCCTGGGGGAGGTTCCTGGAAGTGGACTTCCCAGGACATCCAAGAGGCTGACCTTTTTTTTTTTT
>SJYW01009584.1:67931-78230 GCA_006410735.1 Raphicerus campestris | reverse complement strand
TTTTTTTTTTTGCAGTGCTAAAATGATTTCTGATTAAATAGTCCTTAAATCAACTAGAAGGCTAAAAATGCAGAAGTGAAAGAATAAACAGATATATATACTCATGATGCCTTGGGGAAAAATCAGAACATCATGTAGGGTGACCTAGTTTTCAGACCAATAAGCAGTATTGTAATATTAAAGGAAAACTATTCCAATCATGTAAAGTACTTGTTAAGTACTGCTTTTTACAGTTATGACAACTGTTTCTTTCTATGCATATAAATCAAGCAACCAAATATCTGTAGCCATGGAGATGTCTGACTAGAAATATTTATATTGGATTCTGATTACAAAACGTCCCTGTGGTGGAAATCTTAACTTCTTATGCCTGGTGCAGTATAATTGTCAAGTGGTACTGTCTACCAGAAAAAAAATTTAAAAATAAATAAAAATTGAAATGTGAGAATTAGATGTGTATTGGTTGATTATTGTTAAGGGGGGAAGTCTTAATCCTTGTCTAAAATATGCATTGTTTTATGTCCTAATAAATACTGCCTATAGCACATTTGTACTTGATTCAGAAGGACCCAGTGGGAGCTTCAGGGTGCAGTTTATGGAATTCTACTGTGCTGTCGAGTCAGGGAATTGATGAAATGACTAGTTTTGTTTAAAATCGTGCATAGTTGAACAGCTAATGTACAGCTTGACAATATTTTTCCCGATAGGACTTATTTTGAAGATTATAGATTTTTCTCCAGTTGTCATTGCCCTATGACTCTTGTCCTAGCTTTGTATTGAGCACAGGGACAAACCGACTGAAGCCATTTTATTCTCACGTATGGATGGTGATCCATGAATGCAGTTTATTATTAAGATTTAATTTCTGAGGAGAAGGAAATGAGTGAATGAAGGATCTAGAACAGGTGGAGAGACGGTGTGCTTTTATTCATTTCACTGTAGTCTTATTTTGCATAGTTCGTTTGATTCTGTTTCTTGGAAGTTGCTCACAGGAAGGATTATGTTAACTGTAGTGAAACTTCCTAGTTTACAAGAACACCTTTTAAAAGAAAATTCAGAAATGTCCCTGTTGTCTAAGGGTTCTGAGGCTGCGCACTCCAGACTCCCTTTTCTTCTCTGAGAAGATTCTGAAATTCTCTTCCTTCAAAGGAGGATGAGAACACTGTCTTACATCCGTGTTTGCCCACGTGGCTCTGAAAATTTAAGGTTTGACAAATGACTAATATCTAGAAACCTGTAATTATCCCCATTTTCACTGTTTTCAAACTAAAATCCCTTAACATTAACTATTGGTAGTTGGCTGTGGTTTCAGTAAATGTACTAAGTATGAGATTTATCATTTTAAAAAATTGTCTCCTACTTCAAATTGATTAGTGATTACCTAAAAAAGAAACAAGGAAAGGAACAGCCTAGCCAGTTAATGGAGGTGAATGAAAGATAAAATTAGACTGAAAGCTGGTGTGGAGGTGTGACTATTAATTGTTCCAAGGTTTTAAGATTTAAATGTTTTATGAGGCCTCTTCCTTGTCCAGATTACTGGAGATAAATTTGCTTTTGGTAAATTTTCTAAGATTTATGTTATTAATGATGAAATGATTATATATTAGGAAAAGTAGGCTGCTGAGGATTTTTGCAATTTGATAATATTTAATTTTGAGTTTGTTTTTTTTTTAACTTGGGCAGTTGAAAATGATGTGAAAAATGTAGCGTGGTTATATTTGGATAATTTGAGACAGTTATGTCATTTATGAAATTTCAAATGATTTTTACTGTAGAAGAGTTGGTTTTTAAACATTTACTGTTGTATCCCTAGGGTTCTATTTTTTTTTCTTTTCAGTTTTTAAATTGAAATATAGTTGACATACAATATTGTGTTGATTTCAGGTGTACTACATAGTGATTGGACATTTATATTCATTATCAGTTGATCACCATGGTAAATCTGGTGACCGTGTGTCACCATACAGTTTCCAGTGTTACTGACTATACTCCCTATGGTATACGTTACACCCTATGAC
This sequence comes from Raphicerus campestris, assembly GCA_006410735.1. NCBI lineage: Eukaryota > Metazoa > Chordata > Mammalia > Artiodactyla > Bovidae > Raphicerus > Raphicerus campestris. The sequence continues at coordinate 76,212 of SJYW01009584.1, read as the reverse complement.
TTATAACTGAAAGTTTGTACCTTTTAATCTTTCACCTATTTCCTGTCTCCCCAACAACCACTGCTGTATCTTTGAGTCTGTTTGTTTTGCTTGCTCATTTGTCTTTTTTTTAGATAGAATTTCATAGAATTGAAATTATACGGCCTTTGTCTTTTTTGTCTGATTTATTTTACTTGGCCTAGTACTCTCTAGGTCTGTTCATGCTCTTGTAGATGGTACAGTCTCATTCTTTTTTATGGCTGAGTAATATTGCTGTTTATGTACACCACAATTTCTTTATCCGTTCATGTGTTGGAAACTTGGATTGTTTCCGTATCTTTGCTGCCGTAAATGCTGCAGTGAATGTAGGGGTACACATGTACCTGTTCACGTCAGTGTTTCTGTTTTCTTTGGACACATACTCAGAAATGGAATAGCTGGACTGTGTCGTAGCTCTATTTGTAACTTTTTGAGGAGCCTCCATACTGTTTTCCATAGTGGTTGCACCAACTTACACTCCCCTCCAGCGGTGCACAAGTGTTTTCCTTTCTCCATATCCTTGCCAGTACTTGTTATTTATTACCTTAAAATTTTTTTTTTATTTTTAAAGTATTTATTTATTTGGCTGTGCTGGGTCTCACTTGTGGCATGTGGGATCTAGTTCCCTGACCAGGGATCGAACCCCTGCCCCCTTGCACTAGAAGCACAGAGTCCTGCCCGCTGGACCATGAAGGAAGTCCCTATTTCTTATCTTTTTAGTGACAGCCATTCTGATTGGCGGGAGGTGATCGACATGTTATTTAGACTGTACCAAGCATATACACTTTTAGAAGAGGATTGCTTATGTGCATCTGCGTGTTTTCTTCTAAGCCCTGGGGTGAATAAATGTGTGCTGTAACAACGCAAGTGATAACTGATAGATCTGTTGGCTTTTGCTAGAGCTACAGCAAAACCCTGGGATTTCACAAAATAGATGCTACAAATGGATAGTGTGTTTTTGTTTTTTTTTTTAATTGTGGGAAATTTCAAACATTCGGAAGTGGAGAGAATAGTGTAAACACCCACGTACCCATTGAACAGCTTCAACAATGATTCACTCCCCCTGTTTCTTCCCCTGCATTATTTTGGAATAAATCAGGTATTTCATGTGCTTCAGAGTGTGTCTCTGAAGGATAATGATTCTTTTAAACAACACATCCATGTGTAGCTGTAGATTTTAAAGACACCTGCACCGCAGTATGACTAGCAAGTGGTGGTGCCTCTCCAGTGCTGCGGATCGTCTCAGAGCCTGGCTCTCCGGCCTTGTAACAGTGGTCTTATATATTTCTCATAGGCAGGGTTCCCCTGTGAGGAGAAAGAAGTGCATTATTGAGACAGACTCTTTCTGCCAGGATTAATGACTTTCACATGAAGTTTGTAGTTTCAAAACGGTAACGTTACATAAGATTCTTAATTTTTAAATTTATTTTTAAAATCTATTTTGTGGTGAACATATGGGGAAACATTTCTTTCCAAAGGGCATCCTTCCTTTTCTCATGCAGATTTCAAATTGGGGATGCAGGTGGCCAATTAAGAAAACACAGCTTATCATTTTGCTTTGGGGATTTAATACAAATAAAAGGCTTGGCTCTTTGAAATTGAGCATATTAACCAAAAAGCAAGAAACCAGAAGGTGGAATGAAATAAGCAGCGTTCTGTGTCAGAATTGGGTGTTCTTAATATACCTTGTTCTCTCTTTTTCAAAATATTTATTTATTATTTTTTGGCCCCATCACACAGCACGTGGGATCTTAATGCCCCGACCAGGAATCGAACCTGTGCTGCCTGTGTTGGGAGTGTGGAGTAGCCTTAACCACTGGACCACAGGACAGTCCCTGCCTTATTCCCTAATGTGCTGTCTTGATTTCACTGCTCTACCCTCATCTTTTATGATATTGTTTCACGTTTTTGCCTGTCTGAGCTGAAACTGTAAGCTCCCTGATGACAGGCGTTCTCCACTGTATCCTCAGCACCTAGGTAGCTTCTGGTATACATCATACGCTCAATAACTAGTTGTTAAATGATGGAATGAGCGAGTGAATCAGTAGGTGTGTTGAACATCTGGCAACCATTTAACAGATTTCTACAGTAGAATAACTGGGGGGAGACAGGATTCTTATTTAGAAATTGTTCCCAGTGATGCCTCTACTGCTTGCATCTAGAGGGAATCCCTTAGAGGAGTTCTAGTGGGCAAGGGTTAGGGTCACTGCAGATGGTGGCTGCAGCCATGAAATTAAAAGACGCTTACTCCTTGGAAGGAAAGTTATGACCAACCTAGACAGCATATTCAAAAACAGAGACATTACTTTGCCAACAAAGGTCCCTCTAGTCAAGGCTATGGTTTTTTCAGTGGTCATGTCATGTATGGCTGTGAGAGTTGGACTATAAAGAGGGTTGAGTGCCAAAGAATTGATGCTTTTGAACTGTGGTGTTGGAGAAGACTCTTGAGAGTCCCTTGGGCTGTAAGGAGATCCAACCAGTCCATTCTAAAGGAGATCAGTCCTGGGTGTTCACGGGAAGGACTGATGTTAAAGCTGAAACTCCACTACTTTGGCCACCTGATGGGAAGAGCTGACTCACTTGAAAAGACCCTGATGTTGGGAAAGATTGAAGGCAGGAGGAGAAGGGGACGACCAGGGATGAGATGGTTGGATGGCATCACCAACTCAATGGACATGAGTTTGGGTTAACTCTGGGAGTTGGTGATGGACAGGGATGCCTGGCGTGCTGCAGTTCATGGGGTCACGAAGAGTCGGACACAACTGAGCAACGGAACTGAACTGAGTAGGGAAGGGGAACAGCCTTTTGCAGGTCATTACAAAGAAACTGGCTTGAGATGGCATCCAAATCAGGGGGAAAGAAAGCATCCAAATCATGGGAAAAGACGGACAGGAGACACCAGGGAGAGAGTAAAACATGGGAGTGCATCCTGCTGTCTGGGTGAGAGCTCAACACTTAACCTCCCCCAGACAGAGATGCTTACAGTTCTAACACATTTCACTCAGCATAGCATTTTCCTTTTGGTAGAAATGTCAGGGAAATAAATTCCCGTTTGTACTTTTGTGTCTCACGAGGCATATTTCAGAGTAACTTTGATTTTAATTGATTTGAAATACCTGTAGTGTTCCTTTTTCTGCTAGCACAAACGAGGGGGAAAAAATGTTTCTTTCTGCAGTTTCAAAATTACCTACAGCAGATTAGAAAATAACTCTTTAAAAAGTGCTATTTTGATAGTCCGTAGAGGAGCCGGGAATGTAAGATGAGGGGGCTGCATCTCAGTAGTCCAACAAGTGTCATTTCAACTAGCTGGAAACAGTTCTTCAAGGTCGGGTGTGAACTCACATTCCTAAAATCAGCGTGCAAGAGCCATGTTACTCTCCCTTTCACCTTTTTAGCAAGGTGAGGTACACTAGGGTGGTGAGAGTTGGCGTTGTTGTGTGTGCAGCAGGGTCCTTGCCCTTCAGGTAGGTTGCAGAACCATGTTCATTTACTCCATAATGCAAAGTCTCTACTCTGTGGTAGGCCCTGGAGTTAGCATGATGCAGATTGCATCCTGTTCACAGTCAAGTGGCGGGAGATCGGGGAGGGTGCCTGGGATGTTACAGGTCCGCATGTTGCCTACCCATTGTGCTGATGCGCGGGGTCAGTGACGCCCATTTAGACAGAGTAAACTCTTTCAAGAAGAAGGGCAGAAACAAGTACAAGACAGAGAGCCCCTTCTGTCCTTTGGTGAAGATGAGGAACAGGGGAACTGGCATGCTTCCTTGCATTGCTGCTAAAGCAGGTTTGAGCTGGATATGGCAGTGTTCCCTGACAGGTGTTAAGGCAGGGGAGGTTTTTCTCTCGAGCATCAAAGGGCATGTGTGTCTCTTTAGACCACAGGGGCTAATCTAGAGGGATGGGATCNATAAGGAGATCCAACCAGTCCATTCTAAAGGAGATCAGTCCTGGGTGTTCACGGGAAGGACTGATGTTAAAGCTGAAACTCCACTACTTTGGCCACCTGATGGGAAGAGCTGACTCACTTGAAAAGACCCTGATGTTGGGAAAGATTGAAGGCAGGAGGAGAAGGGGACGACCAGGGATGAGATGGTTGGATGGCATCACCAACTCAATGGATATGAGTTTGGGTTAACTCTGGGAGTTGGTGATGGACAGGGATGCCTGGCGTGCTGCAGTTCATGGGGTCACGAAGAGTCGGACACAACTGAGCAACGGAACTGAACTGAGTAGGGAAGGGGAACAGCCTTTTGCAGGTCATTACAAAGAAACTGGCTTGAGATGGCATCCAAATCAGGGGGAAAGAAAGCATCCAAATCATGGGAAAAGACGGACAGGAGACACCAGGGAGAGAGTAAAACATGGGAGTGCATCCTGCTGTCTGGGTGAGAGCTCAACACTTAACCTCCCCCAGACAGAGATGCTTACAGTTCTAACACATTTCACTCAGCATAGCATTTTCCTTTTGGTAGAAATGTCAGGGAAATAAATTCCCGTTTGTACTTTTGTGTCTCACGAGGCATATTTCAGAGTAACTTTGATTTTAATTGATTTGAAATACCTGTAGTGTTCCTTTTTCTGCTAGCACAAACGAGGGGGAAAAAATGTTTCTTTCTGCAGTTTCAAAATTACCTACAGCAGATTAGAAAATAACTCTTTAAAAAGTGCTATTTTGATAGTCCGTAGAGGAGCCGGGAATGTAAGATGAGGGGGCTGCATCTCAGTAGTCCAACAAGTGTCATTTCAACTAGCTGGAAACAGTTCTTCAAGGTCGGGTGTGAACTCACATTCCTAAAATCAGCGTGCAAGAGCCATGTTACTCTCCCTTTCACCTTTTTAGCAAGGTGAGGTACACTAGGGTGGTGAGAGTTGGCGTTGTTGTGTGTGCAGCAGGGTCCTTGCCCTTCAGGTAGGTTGCAGAACCATGTTCATTTACTCCATAATGCAAAGTCTCTACTCTGTGGTAGGCCCTGGAGTTAGCATGATGCAGATTGCATCCTGTTCACAGTCAAGTGGCGGGAGATCGGGGAGGGTGCCTGGGATGTTACAGGTCCGCATGTTGCCTACCCATTGTGCTGATGCGCGGGGTCAGTGACGCCCATTTAGACAGAGTAAACTCTTTCAAGAAGAAGGGCAGAAACAAGTACAAGACAGAGAGCCCCTTCTGTCCTTTGGTGAAGATGAGGAACAGGGGAACTGGCATGCTTCCTTGCATTGCTGCTAAAGCAGGTTTGAGCTGGATATGGCAGTGTTCCCTGACAGGTGTTAAGGCAGGGGAGGTTTTTCTCTCGAGCATCAAAGGGCATGTGTGTCTCTTTAGACCACAGGGGCTAATCTAGAGGGATGGGATCGCTGTAGCTCTTGGCCAGGGTTTAAACGTTAGAAAGCAGAGATCTAATCATTAGAAAAAGTAACATAATTGTAAGTAGCTTGACCGTGCTAACCAACAAATGTACAGTCTTTAGGTAAGTTCTTGATATTTCCTTGCTGAGCTAGAAGGGTGCCTTCCGGAGACAGGGAAGGACCGAAAGGGATTGAATGGGCCTTCTATCTGATAAGCTTCTTGGGGGTAACTGGTTGTGGTGCAACTTAAGATAACCATGTTAAATTAAGCTGTGAGGTATGACAGGATGCAGAATGTTAAGAGCAAGTCTAACACCATGCTAAGTGTGAATGGACGCCTGAGAGGTGCCAATTTGATGGAGTGTTAAGACACTTTTTCTGAAATTTGACAGAAGAGGTAAAAAAGTAAGCTTCATCATCTGAATAACACATTTGCAGTATAGAATTCAAAATAGCCTGTTGTGTAGCTATAGAGAGCCTTTGTTTTGATCATCTGTATCAAGTCAGCTATTAAATGTTGGTTTCCCAGATTCTAAATGCAGGATCCATTTCTCTACTCCAGTTAATGTACCCATTGATATTCGTAACGTTTCCCTCGAGGCTCAGCAGAGAGTCTGGGACCCTGGACCTAGGCTGTTGGGATTTTACGGGTCCTCCCCCTTCTTCTGTTAATGAGTTCTGGTGGTCTCTCCTAGGACCGCTGGGGATCTTTTCACCGTCACCTTTGTAATTGTCATTCCCTTGGCTTCCCTCTGTCCCTGGGCGGCGGTGAGATCTGAGAGAGACACCCCCGCCCCCAACCCCCAAGCTTCCAGTCCCTCTCAACACCTGCTGTATCAACACCAAACTGAGGGTTAAAAGGCTGAAAATAAGGCGGTTAAGTCAGTGCAGCCGTTTGTCTTCCTATTTCTGGTACTTAAACGCCAGCCTGCCTCTCTGTGTGTATGCCCTTGGGTGTGTCAAGCTGTGATTGAGAGCTTGGTCCTTACTCCTAATTCCCTTCACCAAATTCTGAGCAGTGCATTTTGCTGATTACAGTTCAAACTCAGAGACGCTGCCAGGCCACATCCCTGCTCCTGGTTTGTTTTTTTTTTTTTTTTGTATTCTTAAAATATTGTAAGTAGATACACTGTGCCAAGCAATTCGTAACCTAATGGGCATCGATTGCCTTGGGAAAGCATGGAGGTATAGTCACTGCTTGTTCCCTGCTCTCTTAGGTAATTTATGAAGTGTTCTACTCAGCTACCTCAGTATTGGTGGGTGACTTCTGAGCCCACTGGAACAGACGTTCATAGGCACGTCCATCATAACAGCCAAGCGCTGAATTTAAACACTGATCCGTGAAGTCAAAAGCATCAGTTAACAAGATAGCATCCTTCCTGAGAGGAAAAAAGAGAGTTTGTGAGTATGTTAGATTGCTCGATTCATCTGGAGTGGTGAATAACAACATCTAATTAGAAGTTGCATCATTATCCACTTTTTGAACAGCTCAGTTTTAATTTATTTTGGAAGTTTTATTTTTTGATCAGTTGTATAGGCACAGTAGAGAGAGTCAAATGGTTTGTCAAGGCTTGTTATTTAAAATCGGCATATCCCTACACCTCACCTCCATTTCTTCCCCCCAGCCCCTAGAGGCAGTCGCTTTTACTCTCTTAGCGGCTATTTTGGGAACTGACCTGAATGCCTCTCAGTGTCTTGTTTGTATTACTACTTCCTGTTCAGTGTTGCTAGATATCATCTGTTGCCTGTTACAGAAGATACGGATTTGTTTAAGCGCCCCTCTCCTCGCTTGCGCCACTGTGCCCTCCCCATCCCCAGCCTCTGCCTCCTCTCCTTGGTCTGCCTGCCTCCCAGTATAGTCAGCTTTGGCCAGACTACTATCAGTGCTTACGGCAGTGTATTCTGCATGTTATCATGACTTTAGATGCACTCTGTTCACAGCTCCCCCGTGCTCCCACCGCCTCTCTCCCGACACAGGGATCGCTCTCCTGGCCCTTCTGTCCTAGTTCTGAGTGGCTTCACTGTCTGTGTGTGGAAGTGCCTCTAGAACTTGACGTCTCAGCTCCTTGACTCTCCTCCACTGACCTCCTGCAGCCTCCCTCTGTCTGCCAGGCTCACACACCGGGGCTTGTCATCCATGTCTCCATTTCACCCTAAGCCCAGCCCTTTTCTTTTTCACCGTTTCTTGTCTTTCTAGCTTACTCTACTACTCTGACTTCTATACTTCTCATTTTACCTTTCAGGCAGCAAAATTATTTTCTTTTAACCTATGGAATGAAGTTATTTAAAAACTTGTTTACATGCTTCTCTTCCTTTTTTAGCAGAGGATATGAAATAAAATACATGACTGTTTACCCTCTTCCCTAACCCTCATTTCACACGGTATTTGAGGTGCGTGGGATACTGTACTTCCTTTAACCCTGGATGGCCTTTTCTCATTATTATGACATGGTTTTCCTACACTGCTGTTTGTAATTCTTTGACTCTACCTGCACCTACTGCCTCAAGTCCCTTATCTGTGTGGTCTCACTTTCTTCATCCGTCTGAAATTTCATGGTCTCTTATATTCACTCGCTGCAAGATACATTCAACAGGTTTTCTTGCTTGTCATACTTGTTCTGCAAAACACCATCCCTTGTTGTATCTCGTTTTCCACCAACTTTGTCCCGCTCCTTTGTAACAATATATGCCTGAAGAAACTAATATTGACTGCACTGAAGACTCGAGTGGGCCCTGATTGCTACTTGGCGATCATTCTTTGGTGGTTCGAATTCATTTACTTGTTCATTCTCTCAGGTGATTCTCTCCCACCTTCTCTTTGATCCTCAGATCTGTGATACTCACTTCCCCATCTCTCTTAACCTAGGTGACTCTGAGTCCCGTTTCACTGATGTGAAAATAGAAGTGGTAAGAGGAGTCC
>SJYW01009584.1:26524-50831 GCA_006410735.1 Raphicerus campestris | reverse complement strand
CTTTTACCCGCCCCTCCACTCCAGCTGAAATGTTACTTCTGTGAAGCCTGGACTTTGGTTTCTATCAGACTGGTTTACTGATGGATCCTCAGAGCCTGGTGGATTATTAAGTACTTGCTAGATGTTTGTGGAGAAAATAGATGAATGTTCCAAATTGCTTTTGATCTTGAAATAACTATTAACCATCCCTGGGATCACAGGTTGGGATATAAGACCTCTTAATATGTCCTGAAGCTGTTTCTTCCGGGTTGTTTTTGGTGTGCTAGTTGGGGAGGGCTCAGAAAGTGCCCCTTCTAGGGAGTTAAATCTCCTCTCCGTGGGAATGTCTCTGTTTGGCCATGCCCAGTCTTTATTCTCAGCCCCTGGCACATGAGGATGTTTCTGGTACACAGTCAGTGTCCGACAGTATTTACTGAATGACAGAGTGGAGGAGTCTTTGATCTTGTCTGTGTGCCCTGAAGCCTAGTAGACCCTGGAAATAAAATCTATCCTTTGTTATACTCATATTTTTAAACATTATTTTTAGATTGTGGGATATTTTGACCATGTAAGTACTATTATCCCTCTATATCCAGTTTTCACATCTTCAGATTCAACCAAGGATCAAAAATATTTGGGAAAAATAAACTCCTGAAAGTTAGTTCTAAAAATCAAAAGTAGAATTTTGCGCACACTGATAACTATTAACGTATCAGTAATGTTGTATTTATTCCTATTCACATAATACTTACATTTTATTGGGTATTATAAGTAATCTGGAGATAATTTAACGTATATGGGAGGGTATGCATAGGTTTTATGCAAATACATACCCATAATATTGCAAATCTGCAAATATTCCATTTTATGGAAGGGATTTGTGTGTGTATCCTGAGAGTTTGATACCTACAGAGGTCCTGGAACCAATCCCCTGTGGATAGAGGGATGACTGCAATGCGTAGCAGTACTAGTATTATCAGTATTACATTATATAATTATATATAACTGCTGCTGCTAAGTCGCTTCAGTCGTGTCCGACTCTGTGCGACCCCAGAGACAGCAGCCCACCAGGCTCCCCCGTCCCTGGGATTCTCCAGGCAAGAGCACTGGAGTGGGTCGCCATTTCCTTCTCCAATGCAGGAAAGTGAAAAGTGAAAGTGAAGTCGCTCAGTCATGTCCAACTCTTAGCGACGCCATGGCCTGCAGCCTACCAGGCTCCTCTGTCCATATATAACTATTGCATATATAATTATAATTATATTACATTATCATATATAATTACATTATTATGCTATAATATTATCAGTATTGGTACTGATAGTTTTTGGTATTTGCAGTGTATGGGTACATTCTCTGAATTTCAAACCATAATAGCCTAAAGATTTAAAAAATTCCTTGCGCTGGTTTGAGAGCAGGTATCTTCCTGTTATCTTGAGCAGGATGGGGAAGTGACAGGTGTGAATTTGCCTTCTCTCTGCCCCTCATGGCAGAAACCGAGAGGAGTGAGAAGGTTGGAAAAGGGGGCTGGTTTTTGGAAGAGTATCCAAGACTGTCTCCCGCAGCCAATCCCAAAGGCCCTAAGTGGGAAGGAGCCTGCCTCCAGGTGGGATAGTTGGCTTCTCCGCTTGGCTGACCTGACTGCCACGTGCGCCCAGGCCGTGGTGTAGAGCTCGGGGTGGAGGAAGTCGGCTGCTGTTAGGGCTGGACACCTGGCCACTTCAGGTGCGGTCAGGTATGCGACAGACTGAGGGAGAGACCCCTTCAATGCGGATCCTGGGGACTTCTGAGTGTTCAGGTAGCTCTTTATCAGAAACCTGGGGGGCAGAGGTACCAAAAAGTGAGAGGGTTGGGGGGCCCCATGGGACAGCCCAGCACCCCTCTCTCCCAGCATAGTGCACCCTTAGGCTCCCTGTGGGAGAACCAGGGCCACCCACCCTCTTTCCTGGGTCCCTGCTGGTGGCTGCTCCTCACTCAAGCCACAGTGCATCTGAGGCTATAATTTCTTTCACAGTGAAATGGGGCTGGAGCCACAGACCTGGGCAGACATTCTCAGATCCTGAACTTAAAGCCTTTTGATAATGGAACAGAATCTTCTGTCTTGGCTAGGATCTTGTGATTTGGGGATTTATGACGATTATACTGTGACTGCGGAAATTAAATTTTCTTAGCTGATAAAAGGATAGAGGCAAGATTGCGAATGTGAATGGGAGAATTATAGGTGGCTCTTAGCTTCTTTATAATACTCCAGTGGTTGGAGGCTCTGGGCCAGAGAAGCCTGGATTCCCAAGCCACTCCACTAAGACCTCTGTGATCCTGTAGAAGTCACTTCAGTTCCCTCAGCCTCCATGTTTCCAGCTCTAGATGACGATGATAGTCATCTGATGGGGGGTCTGTGAAAACTGGATGAGATAGTATTTTCTGAGCGCTCGGCACAGTGTGGGGCATAGAGTATCTAATACGTGATTTTGTATTCCTTTTGTAATTTGAAAAAAAAAGTAATGTATAGTTACAAGTTTTTAAAGAAATGTTATATAGCAAATTTGCTAGTCCTTTCTCCCTGCTTAGAGAAGTGTTTGCCCTGTCTAGTCCCCTGAGATGGAGGCACGTGAAAGGCCCCATCAGCCACAGATGTACGAGAGAAGAAACTGCCTGTTGAGGGGATGAGGAGTGAGTCATTCCTCCCTGCCTTTCAGGGTGGGGCCTCTGGTGCAGACCCAGCCCTAAAGCTGGGCATGCCGCAGGGAGCTCCCCAGCACACAGAGACGCTCAGATCGTGCTGACTGCTCCAAGGAAACAGCAGTTGCTGCCCTAGACGGAGTGGTCGGGGGAGTGTCTGGAGGAGGCATCATTTTAGCTAAGCCCCGAAGGGTGAGGAGGAGCCAGCTGGAGGGGAGTGAGGCCCCCGCAGAACTGAGCAGAGGAGGAGGTGGGGAGAGGATGGAGGGAGGCAGGGCCAGATCGAAAGGTCCTTTTAGGCTGCAGCGTGGGGTGTGGCCTTTTCCTGGGAGCTGAGGGAAGTGATTGAAGAATTGGGAGCCGGGGAAAGAGGTGATCTTCTTTAGGCTTTGAGATCTTTAGGCTTTGAGAAGGTCCCTTGGCCGCCTGTGGAGAAAGGATTGAAGTGAGGCAGGTGGGGCGCTGCAGTGCAGTGAGGAGACTGATGCTGTGCTCCACGTGGTGGCGCTGGCGGCCTGGCTGAGGCTGCAGGCTCTGGGGAGAAGGGGTTGGACTGGAGACACGGTGGGGGAGCTGGGCAGCCCCCACGTGGCGTCCCCAAAGTCTGCTCCCTGGGCATGAGATGGTGCTTCACCCAGGCAGCAGCTTGGTGGGGTCCCTGGGGGCCAGGCAGAGGCCTGGGCCTTACCTGGCCGTCTGCAGGTAGAGTACCGTGTTCTCGCCCTCGTACGTGCAGGATGCTGTCACTCTGGTGAGCAGGGAGGGCAGGCCACTCAGCTTCGAGTAGCCGTGTCCACCGCAGGCCCTGCGGCACTGCTCGACCCCCTGGGTGCAGAAGTCCGACAGCATGGCCTTCAGACCTGCGCTCAGCGCATGAAGCTGCGAGAATTAGAAGGGGGTCAGGTGGCGTCAGGAACGACATGCCTGCCGCTCACAGAGCGCCCACGGATGCTGAGCACCGCTCTGTGCAGCGACAACTGTCTCCTCAGCCCATGACTTGATGCATGAGAAGACAAAGACTCGGGTCTCAGAGAGAGGCAGTGTCACTGGAGGACTAAGAACAGAGGGTAAGTGTCCAGGCCGGGGTCTCGGGAAGAGAGTGCTTCCCAGGTCGGTCTCACCGTTATCCAGGAGCTGCAGATTGCCCCACAAGCAGAGATTTTAGAGAGCTTGTCTGAGCGTGTGGGTCCACTGTCAACCCGCTGTTTTGAGTTGTGGGAGCAGCCTCCAGGCAGTAGACCTGGTTTGAGTTTTTGGTTCTTGGAGGCCCTTAGCCATCTGTCAGACTTTTCAGGTCCTTGGGAGGAAGGGGCATGTCCCTTAACCTCTCTGTGCTTCACTTTCCTCATCTATAAAATGGGTATGGTGCCTGCTGTAGCGTGGACAGATTACTGAGGCAGTGCTCATAAAACACAGGGCCTGGACAGACTAAATCTTAGTGTGTGTATGTCCACAGTCCTTTATCTGAGAGGGCCTTGGGGCCAGATGTGTTTTTGGAATCAGAATATTTTTTGAATTTTAGAAAGGTAAAACAGGGCATTTAAGGTGGATTAAATATAATACACCTATAGGAGCCCAGGGGCATCTCAGTGAGCTGATTGATGTACTGGTATTTCTGCTGCAAAATGTATTCACAGCGAGTGGGATAAATCTGGGCAGTTCTGGTCAAACCATGCCACCCAGTGAGTTCTACATGACTTTTGCTTTTCAGAACTTTCTGGGTTTCAGAGACACACCAGGGATTGTCCCCTGTGTTCTGTACACCGTCTGTGATTACTTCATCTAACATATTTGGAGCTTCCTGGGGGCCAGACCTGGGAGGATTTCTGTGTCGGAATCGCTTCACCCGAGGCGGCGGGTGGGCTGGGATGTTGAAAATCTGTGGGCGGGGAGGCAGAGCCCAGGGTGGGCAGGACTGGGGTTGTGTCCCAGGGGGAGGACAGTTTCAGCCTCGGTCCCAGCTTCTGCCCCCCAGGAAGCAAGTACCTCAGGCAGGAGTGCGAAGTCTCCTTCCAGAATGGAGCTGTAGGAATGCTGGAAGAACTCCAGGAGGTCGGTGGCCACAAAGTGGAATGCATAGGCCATGGCCAGCGGAGGAAAGAGTTTCTGCTGCTGCGTCTGGTAATCTAGGACCTTTGCCTCTGGGTCACTGAGGGAAAGGAAAGCAGATGTAGAAGGTTGCTACCTGCCCCACCCAGCTTCCCCGAGGCCATAAAAGCCTTAAAAACGGATAGTTGATAACTCACTGCCAGACTTGACCTAGAGGGACATGGTACTACTAATAACCTTAACATTCCATCTCACATGAACAGCTACACATTTCACTGTAGAAATGCTGACATGTTTGCTGATGGGTGCTGCCCCTTGTGGAGGTTTACAAAATTATAGCATATGTACCTGCGAAAAATCTGGCAAGTTCTGAATACCAACATACCTGGTCTCAAGGATTTGAGGTGAGGTGTTGTGGCCCTGAAGCCCCGAGTATTTGACCCTTGACCTTTCACTGTCCAGCTTCACGTGCTGTGTGCTGGGAAACACCATGAAACCTAGTCAGTAACACTGAGGCTGTGAACGTGGGTTTGGTGCAGTTGAGAGGCAGGGGTTTCTCCTGCCTCGTCCGTTACTGTGTCCGCAGCGCTTGAGACTCTGCTCAGCGTTTGGGGCCTGCGGTAGGTAACTCCTTGTGGGTTGAAAAAAAGTGTGACCGTGAGAGGCCTCCCACGGTGCTGGGGCGAAACCTGGTGTCTCTTCCCCGGGCCAGCAGCCCCTCACCTGGACATGCACTATTATAACCATCCTCAGGGCATTTCTGCAGCCCATAAACCTGGCCTCCAGCAGGACACCACTGGCGATACCGGCTTCCCAGCTCGCCTGTCACCAGACACGACTCCCTCAGCCCAGGATTCTGAAGCCAGGCTGGCCGAGGTCCTTGGGGCTTGCCAGTGAAGGACCGTGGACTGAGGGCCTGGCGTACCTCACCGCCCTGGAAGAGCGTTCTTGTCAGGCCTGTTAGTTGGTGGAGAAGCCGAGGGGCGGAAGGGTTGGGTGGCTAGTCTGAGGTCCTGCAGCTAGCGAGCAGCTGAGTTGAGGGTGGCCCCAGGCCCCTGAGTTGAGGGTGGCCCCAGGCCCGCCTGGTTTCAACCCTCAGTCCACTTTGCATTAGTCAGCTGTGGATCCCTGAGCCCACGGTGTGAAACGCCACCAGATTCTTAGATCAGATGGTCGCAAGTTCCGGTCCTGGTGTCTTGCTCTTCCCTTTAGAAGTGAGGCGGTAGGCCCAGAGAGGGGGAGGACTTGCCCAGGGTCGCTTAGTGGAGTTGGGACAAGAACTGCCCTGACCCTGCCTGTCTCTGCCCCTTGAGTTCAGCCAGCTGTGCCGTGTCCAGCCCAGCCTCTCTCCCTGAGCTCACACTGCAGCCCCGTAGGCCCAGACTCCAGTTTGCTGCATCCTGGGTTTGTGCCCATGTGGGACGTGTTTATTCCAGAAGATTCTCTGTCTACTGGAAATTGAAATGTAACGGGCAGTTCTCTGGTTTTTTTCTGGTGACTCTGATAACTGCGTGTGTGTGTGTGTGCCTGCATGCATGAGGGAACATGGCTTTGTACACATACACACATGAAAGCAGAAAAACTTAGGTTTTTCTCCTGTGGATTACCTGCTGCTTTTAAAATAAAAAAAGCGCAGATCATTAAAAAAAAAGGCAGAGCGTATAGTCAGCCCCTCAGTGCCACAGAGTAGGCAGAGTATTAGCCAGACACAAGGACAGGCAAGAGAAAGATCTGGATGTGGACAGACCACAGCCAGAAGCTGACAGCCACAACCAGACAGAACGAGCCAAATACAGTCGGACGCGACAGTGGGCTTTTCTAGACACAAGCATTCAACCTCCGGGGCCATGTTCACCCACAGCATGGCGCCCAACCCATCAGATGGCACTCAGCCTGGCACAGCCATGCGGGACCTGTGTGGACAGACTGAGTCCACTCTTGCGGTGCGGGGCAGGCACTGACTGACAGATACAGGTTGGGCTGGCTGGTCAGCCAGGATTCCAGGGGGCCAGAGAGACCCCACAGACTGGATGGGCCAGGCCCAGGCTCGCGTGTGCGCACGAGGGGGCTCATGTGTGCTCCTGGCACCCCACTCTGGGAGACGGCTGGGGTCGGGGGCCAGACACTGTGGGACCGAGGGGCGCCCCTTGCCTGGGCCGGAGGCGGGACTGGCGGCGGACGACGGCGTAGCGGACGGCAATGGTGCAGGCCTTCTGCAGCAGCGGGAGGACCTCGCCTAGTAGTATGTCCACACGCACCGCCACCATGCTGAGATAGTTGCTCTTCGGCACTCCGAGCTTGACATAGGCGCCATCTGGCAGGACCTAGTAGACCGAGGCTGGGCAGTGGGTCTGAGCTGGCCTCCCCAGCCTTCCCGCGCCCAGAACCGTGGGCCTCCCTGCGCTGTAGACACTGGCATCCTTGGGCTGCTCACCCAGGGTAGACCCAGCCAGCACCAGCCGTGGTGTGCCGGTACGGCCATTGTTAAAACTGACACTCTCCTGTACTTGCTGACACATACTCACTGCCCATGTGCCTCAGCTCACAGCTCCGCCCCGGGCCACCCCAGACCCCCCGACAAGCCACAGCTTCCCTTGTATCGATGGTCATGCCTGGCAAAGTGGGGACCCCCCCCCCAGAACTTCCTCCAGCACTCAGCTGATGTCTGTTCGGAGACTGGTTGTGTGCAGGCTGTACTGGAGGTGCATATGCACACCATCCTCAGCCTGTTCCTCTTGTCCTCACACGGCCTTGCCCACCCTACCCCGTGACTGCTCCGCCACCCAGNGCTGTAGAAATGCTGACATGTTTGCTGATGGGTGCTGCCCCTTGTGGAGGTTTACAAAATTATAGCATATGTACCTGCGAAAAATCTGGCAAGTTCTGAATACCAACATACCTGGTCTCAAGGATTTGAGGTGAGGGGTTGTGGCCCTGAAGCCCCGAGTATTTGACCCTTGACCTTTCACTGTCCAGCTTCACGTGCTGTGTGCTGGGAAACACCAGGAAACCTAGTCAGTAACACTGAGGCTGTGAACGTGGGTTTGGTGCAGTTGAGAGGCAGGGGTTTCTCCTGCCTCGTCCGTTACTGTGTCCGCAGCGCTTGAGACTCTGGTCAGCGTTTGGGGCCTGCGGTAGGTAACTCCTTGTGGGTTGAAAAAAAGTGTGACCGTGAGAGGCCTCCCACGGTGCTGGGGCGAAACCTGGTGTCTCTTCCCCGGGCCAGCAGCCCCTCACCTGGACATGCACTATTATAACCATCCTCAGGGCATTTCTGCAGCCCATAAACCTGGCCTCCAGCAGGACACCACTGGCGATACCGGCTTCCCAGCTCGCCTGTCACCAGACACGACTCCCTCAGCCCAGGATTCTGAAGCCAGGCTGGCCGAGGTCCTTGGGGCTTGCCAGTGAAGGACCGTGGACTGAGGGCCTGGCGTACCTCACCGCCCTGGAAGAGCGTTCTTGTCAGGCCTGTTAGTTGGTGGAGAAGCCGAGGGGCGGAAGGGTTGGGTGGCTAGTCTGAGGTCCTGCAGCTAGCGAGCAGCTGAGTTGAGGGTGGCCCCAGGCCCCTGAGTTGAGGGTGGCCCCAGGCCCGCCTGGTTTCAACCCTCAGTCCACTTTGCATTAGTCAGCTGTGGATCCCTGAGCCCACGGTGTGAAACGCCACCAGATTCTTAGATCAGATGGTCGCAAGTTCCGGTCCTGGTGTCTTGCTCTTCCCTTTAGAAGTGAGGCGGTAGGCCCAGAGAGGGGGAGGACTTGCCCAGGGTCGCTTAGTGGAGTTGGGACAAGAACTGCCCTGACCCTGCCTGTCTCTGCCCCTTGAGTTCAGCCAGCTGTGCCGTGTCCAGCCCAGCCTCNGGCCTGGCTGAGGCTGCAGGCTCTGGGGAGAAGGGGTTGGACTGGAGACACGGTGGGGGAGCTGGGCAGCCCCCACGTGGCGTCCCCAAAGTCTGCTCCCTGGGCATGAGATGGTGCTTCACCCAGGCAGCAGCTTGGTGGGGTCCCTGGGGGCCAGGCAGAGGCCTGGGCCTTACCTGGCCGTCTGCAGGTAGAGTACCGTGTTCTCGCCCTCGTACGTGCAGGATGCTGTCACTCTGGTGAGCAGGGAGGGCAGGCCACTCAGCTTCGAGTAGCCGTGTCCACCGCAGGCCCTGCGGCACTGCTCGACCCCCTGGGTGCAGAAGTCCGACAGCATGGCCTTCAGACCTGCGCTCAGCGCATGAAGCTGTGAGAATTAGAAGGGGGTCAGGTGGCGTCAGGAACGACATGCCTGCCGCTCACAGAGCGCCCACGGATGCTGAGCACCGCTCTGTGCAGCGACAACTGTCTCCTCAGCCCATGACTTGATGCATGAGAAGACAAAGACTCGGGTCTCAGAGAGAGGCAGTGTCACTGGAGGACTAAGAACAGAGGGTAAGTGTCCAGGCCGGGGTCTCGGGAAGAGAGTGCTTCCCAGGTCGGTCTCACCGTTATCCAGGAGCTGCAGATTGCCCCACAAGCAGAGATTTTAGAGAGCTTGTCTGAGCGTGTGGGTCCACTGTCAACCCGCTGTTTTGAGTTGTGGGAGCAGCCGCCAGGCAGTAGACCTGGTTTGAGTTTTTGGTTCTTGGAGGCCCTTAGCCATCTGTCAGACTTTTCAGGTCCTTGGGAGGAAGGGGCATGTCCCTTAACCTCTCTGTGCTTCACTTTCCTCATCTATAAAATGGGTATGGTGCCTGCTGTAGCGTGGACAGATTACTGAGGCAGTGCTCATAAAACACAGGGCCTGGACAGACTAAATCTTAGTGTGTGTATGTCCACAGTCCTTTATCTGAGAGGGCCTTGGGGCCAGATGTGTTTTTGGAATCAGAATATTTTTTGAATTTTAGAAAGGTAAAACAGGGCATTTAAGGTGGATTAAATATAATACACCTATAGGAGCCCAGGGGCATCTCAGTGAGCTGATTGATGTACTGGTATTTCTGCTGCAAAATGTATTCACAGCGAGTGGGATAAATCTGGGCAGTTCTGGTCAAACCATGCCACCCAGTGAGTTCTACATGACTTTTGCTTTTCAGAACTTTCTGGGTTTCAGAGACACACCAGGGATTGTCCCCTGTGTTCTGTACACCGTCTGTGATTACTTCATCTAACATATTTGGAGCTTCCTGGGGGCCAGACCTGGGAGGATTTCTGTGTCGGAATCGCTTCACCCGAGGCGGCGGGTGGGCTGGGATGTTGAAAATCTGTGGGCGGGGAGGCAGAGCCCAGGGTGGGCAGGACTGGGGTTGTGTCCCAGGGGGAGGACAGTTTCAGCCTCGGTCCCAGCTTCTGCCCCCCAGGAAGCAAGTACCTCAGGCAGGAGTGCGAAGTCTCCTTCCAGAATGGAGCTGTAGGAATGCTGGAAGAACTCCAGGAGGTCGGTGGCCACAAAGTGGAATGCATAGGCCATGGCCAGCGGAGGAAAGAGTTTCTGCTGCTGCGTCTGGTAATCTAGGACCTTCGCCTCTGGGTCACTGAGGGAAAGGAAAGCAGATGTAGAAGGTTGCTACCTGCCCCACCCAGCTTCCCCGAGGCCATAAAAGCCTTAAAAACGGATAGTTGATAACTCACTGCCAGACTTGACCTAGAGGGACATGGTACTACTAATAACCTTAACATTCCATCTCACATGAACAGCTACACATTTCACTGTAGAAATGCTGACATGTTTGCTGATGGGTGCTGCCCCTTGTGGAGGTTTACAAAATTATAGCATATGTACCTGCGAAAAATCTGGCAAGTTCTGAATACCAACATACCTGGTCTCAAGGATTTGAGGTGAGGTGTTGTGGCCCTGAAGCCCCGAGTATTTGACCCTTGACCTTTCACTGTCCAGCTTCACGTGCTGTGTGCTGGGAAACACCATGAAACCTAGTCAGTAACACTGAGGCTGTGAACGTGGGTTTGGTGCAGTTGAGAGGCAGGGGTTTCTCCTGCCTCGTCCGTTACTGTGTCCGCAGCGCTTGAGACTCTGCTCAGCGTTTGGGGCCTGCGGTAGGTAACTCCTTGTGGGTTGAAAAAAAGTGTGACCGTGAGAGGCCTCCCACGGTGCTGGGGCGAAACCTGGTGTCTCTTCCCCGGGCCAGCAGCCCCTCACCTGGACATGCACTATTATAACCATCCTCAGGGCATTTCTGCAGCCCATAAACCTGGCCTCCAGCAGGACACCACTGGCGATACCGGCTTCCCAGCTCGCCTGTCACCAGACACGACTCCCTCAGCCCAGGATTCTGAAGCCAGGCTGGCCGAGGTCCTTGGGGCTTGCCAGTGAAGGACCGTGGACTGAGGGCCTGGCGTACCTCACCGCCCTGGAAGAGCGTTCTTGTCAGGCCTGTTAGTTGGTGGAGAAGCCGAGGGGCGGAAGGGTTGGGTGGCTAGTCTGAGGTCCTGCAGCTAGCGAGCAGCTGAGTTGAGGGTGGCCCCAGGCCCCTGAGTTGAGGGTGGCCCCAGGCCCGCCTGGTTTCAACCCTCAGTCCACTTTGCATTAGTCAACTGTGGATCCCTGAGCCCACGGTGTGAAACGCCACCAGATTCTTAGATCAGATGGTCGCAAGTTCCGGTCCTGGTGTCTTGCTCTTCCCTTTAGAAGTGAGGCGGTAGGCCCAGAGAGGGGGAGGACTTGCCCAGGGTCGCTTAGTGGAGTTGGGACAAGAACTGCCCTGACCCTGCCTGTCTCTGCCCCTTGAGTTCAGCCAGCTGTGCCGTGTCCAGCCCAGCCTCTCTCCCTGAGCTCACACTGCAGCCCCGTAGGCCCAGACTCCAGTTTGCTGCATCCTGGGTTTGTGCCCATGTGGGACGTGTTTATTCCAGAAGATTCTCTGTCTACTGGAAATTGAAATGTAACGGGCAGTTCTCTGGTTTTTTTCTGGTGACTCTGATAACTGCGTGTGTGTGTGTGTGCCTGCATGCATGAGGGAANCCTTAGCCATCTGTCAGACTTTTCAGGTCCTTGGGAGGAAGGGGCATGTCCCTTAACCTCTCTGTGCTTCACTTTCCTCATCTATAAAATGGGTATGGTGCCTGCTGTAGCGTGGACAGATTACTGAGGCAGTGCTCATAAAACACAGGGCCTGGACAGACTAAATCTTAGTGTGTGTATGTCCACAGTCCTTTATCTGAGAGGGCCTTGGGGCCAGATGTGTTTTTGGAATCAGAATATTTTTTGAATTTTAGAAAGGTAAAACAGGGCATTTAAGGTGGATTAAATATAATACACCTATAGGAGCCCAGGGGCATCTCAGTGAGCTGATTGATGTACTGGTATTTCTGCTGCAAAATGTATTCACAGCGAGTGGGATAAATCTGGGCAGTTCTGGTCAAACCATGCCACCCAGTGAGTTCTACATGACTTNTAGGCCCAGAGAGGGGGAGGACTTGCCCAGGGTCGCTTAGTGGAGTTGGGACAAGAACTGCCCTGACCCCGCCTGTCTCTGCCCCTTGAGTTCAGCCAGCTGTGCCGTGTCCAGCCCAGCCTCTCTCCCTGAGCTCACACTGCAGCCCCGTAGGCCCAGACTCCAGTTTGCTGCATCCTGGGTTTGTGCCCATGTGGGACGTGTTTATTCCAGAAGATTCTCTGTCTACTGGAAATTGAAATGTAACGGGCAGTTCTCTGGTTTTTTTCTGGTGACTCTGATAACTGCGTGTGTGTGTGTGTGCCTGCATGCATGAGGGAACATGGCTTTGTACACATACACACATGAAAGCAGAAAAACTTAGGTTTTTCTCCTGTGGATTACCTGCTGCTTTTAAAATCAAAAAAGGAAGCGCAGATCATTAAAAAAAAAAGGCAGAGCGTATAGTCAGCCCCTCAGTGCCGCAGAGTAGGCAGAGTATTAGCCAGACACAAGGACAGGCAAGAGAAGGATCTGGATGTGGACAGACCACAGCCAGAAGCTGACAGCCACAACCAGACAGAACGAGCCAAATACAGTCGGACGCGACAGCGGGCTTTTCTAGACACAAGCATTCAACCTCCGGGGCCATGTTCACCCACAGCATGGCGCCCAACCCATCAGATGGCACTCAGCCTGGCACAGCCATGCGGGACCTGTGTGGACAGACTGAGTCCACTCTTGCGGTGCGGGGCAGGCACTGACTGACAGATACAGGTTGGGCTGGCTGGTCAGCCAGGATTCCAGGGGGCCAGAGAGACCCCACAGACTGGATGGGCCAGGCCCAGGCTCGCGTGTGCGCACGAGGGGGCTCATGTGTGCTCCTGGCACCCCACTCTGGGAGACGGCTGGGGTCGGGGGGCAGACACTGTGGGACCGAGGGGCGCCCCTTGCCTGGGCCGGAGGCGGGACTGGCGGCGGACGACGGCGTAGCGGACGGCAATGGTGCAGGCCTTCTGCAGCAGCGGGAGGACCTCGCCTAGTAGTATGTCCACACGCACCGCCACCATGCTGAGATAGTTGCTCTTCGGCACTCCGAGCTTGACATAGGCGCCATCTGGCAGGACCTAGTAGACCGNAGAGCACATGCTCTGTTGATGCTTCAGCCACACCGGGGAGGGAGGAGGTCTCACTGGGGAGACCAGTGACCCCATTCACCAGCTCCCCTAGGTCCCAGGTTCAGCTGGCCCATTCCTGTGAGCCTGGAGGGGTACTGTGGAGCTGCGGGAGGAAGTTTGCCTCTTGTCTGTGATGTGTTGCCCCCAATCCCAGGTGTCTCCAGCAGCCACGGTGGACCCTGCATCCAGGCCTCTTAGAGCCCCTGTTCCCCCACAGCAGGACAGCCCCCAGGTTGTCTCTTAACCCCCTTGTTCCGGCCACCCGTCCCCTCTGCTAACCGCTTGCTTGCTCTCGCCGTGCCCGCTGCCTCCGCCCGCTCTCCCCGCGGCCAGGGTGAGTTCTGACACCACAGTCAGCTGCCTGCCTCTCCTGCTGGCAGTCTGGTTCCAGTTGCTCACTGTTTATGGGCTGGAGTATCTCACCACCTCTCACCCACATGCCCCTTGCCCTGTATCCACGCCTTCCCCTCCCCTCCTGCCCTTTGCCCCCTGCTCTTTTCCCCAATGTTCCTAGTGAGCCCCAGCCTCNCCAGTTGCTCACTGTTTATGGGCTGGAGTATCTCACCACCTCTCACCCACATGCCCCTTGCCCTGTATCCACGCCTTCCCCTTCCCTCCTGCCCTTTGCCCCCTGCTCTTTTCCCCAATGTTCCTAGTGAGCCCCAGCCTCCAGGGCCACCCCCTTCACCTCGATAATGGCTGGGCCCCCTGGGAAAACCCGGCCCCCTTTTGGCTACCCCCCTACCCTGGCTGCTATTAGAGTGAACAGTAAGGAAGGATTCCTTATTCATTCAAATGTTCCTCTCCCAAAGTGTGAGTGCCTGGGCGGCCAGCGCTGCTTTTCTGGGGTCCCCAGAGCCTAGCTCACAGGACGTCTGCTGTAAAGCTTTCCCGCAGGTGCCCTCTGTTGATTCCCACTCTTCTTCACAACATTGCAGATGCTCTAATGTTATTAGCACTGTTTGTTAGAGAGGGCAGGCGCCTCGGGAAGAGAGGAGACTTTGTAAGGTCACACAGCCACCTGCAGCAAATGGGGTTCATGCATGGACTGTCAAATCTATACCCCTGAGTTGGGGAGGGGGNTCTGGGGTCCCCAGAGCCTAGCTCACAGGACGTCTGCTGTAAAGCTTTCCCGCAGGTGCCCTCTGTTGATTCCCACTCTTCACAACATTGCAGATGCTCTAATGTTATTAGCACTGTTTATTAGAGAGGGCAGGCGCCTTGGGAAGAGAGGAGACTTTGTAAGGTCACAACAGCCACCTGCAGCAAATGGGGTTCATGCATGGACTGTCAAATCTATACACCTGAGTTGGGGAGGGGTTTGGGGAGTGCCGCGGGTTGCAAACAGAGGGCCCGAAACCTTCAGAGAATCCCGTCATCTGCCGCCTGGATCCCACAAGCCGTCATGGCCTGCCCCTGTCCCCTCCGCCACTTCCTCCCTGCGCTCCAGCTGCTGCTCACTGTGCTCAGATACACGCAGCCTCACCCCCTCGCCCCTGCAGAGGCCAGGGCCGTGTGCTCCGCCCAGAACATTCCTTCCCGATGTGCTCACCGCTCCCTGCCTCCCTGTGCAAGTCCTTGGTCTGCGCCACATGTCAGTGAGGCCCACCTGACCGCCGACTTGAAAACATGACACCCGTTCCTCCAGCCTCCCCAGCCCCCTCCCGCTGCTCTGGGTTTCCTCTGCGTCCCTGATCATAACATGCAAGGTAGTTGGCTCATTCACTGTTCTGTTGTTTGTTTATTGCTGGCTCTACCTGAGGGCCAGGATCTCGGTCACATTCGAGCCGTGGCACTCATACTTGGCTCCCAGGGAGCGTCTAGGAGCAGGCGGCCAGGGAAGGACAGACTGAGAGTCCGTAGGGATGGTGGCAAGCGCGCAGTTGGTCCCGCTTTCTTGGTGCCCCTGACTCACCTCTGTCCCATGCCTGCGCCCTAGGCCTGGCCTGGCCTCCCAGCTGTGGCCCAGGCCTCTCAGCGTGGCTCGGCCGGCCCCTGTCTCCTCCCCGCAAGGGGCTGGACCACAGGAGACAGAGGCGCTGCCTGGCAGGCTCTCAGCTGTCTGCTGCCTGCCTCCCTCTGCTGGGTGTGTGGCTGGGCTGTGCCCGGCCTGGGTGTGCCCTGGCAGGACGGCTCAGAGGATGTGAAGTGGGACAGACAGCTTAGCACCTGGCTGGCCCAGCACCTCCGTGAGTGCCAGCCTCCAAGCTTCTGTCTTCCCTTCCTCTCACTGCCCATCCGGCAGCCTCCCAGAACCTGGTCCTGGTCAGACGCCCATAGTTTCACTCTGTGTTAAAAAAAAAAAAAACCCACCACAGGTCCCACCCGGAGTCAGAGACCAGGGTGCAAATCCTGGAGGTGTGCCTCTTGGGGGACCACTTCTCTTAAGTCCTTTCCCTTAACTGTAACTCACAGGATATGAAGGAAAGCTCTTTTTTTTTTTTTTCTTTTTCAAAAATAAATTTAAAAAGCTCTTCATTTTGGCCGTGCTGGGACCTCCTTGCCTCGCGGGCCTTCTCGAGTTGTGGGGGGTGGGGGCCGCTCCGCAGCTGTGGGGTCTGGGCCTCCCTGCAGAGGCGCCTCCTGTTTCCGAGCACAGGCTCCAGGGCGCTGGGGCTTCCGGAGTTGCGGCTAGGGGACTCCGGAGCGCGGTAGTTGCGGCGCGCGGGCTTAGGTCCTCTGCGTGCGCCATATTGGGCTTCCCAGGCGGCACTAGTGGTAAGGAATCTGCCTGCCAGTGCAGAAGTTGTAAGGACGTGGGTTTGATCCCCGGGTCGGGAAGATCCCCTGGGGGAGGGCATGGCAATCCACTCCAGTACTTTTGCCTGGAGAATCTCATAGAATGAGGAGCCTGGCAGGCTCCAGTTCATGGGGTCGCAAAGAGTTGAACACGACTGAAGCGACTTAGCACGCACACACGTGTGAAAGTTCGGCTTGTACAAGATGCGCAGATTCGGTTCTTTGTCAGTATGTATTTTTTAGGGTCCACGGTGATCTGAGTGCTGGGTGTAGCAGGAAGCCCAAACCACAGAAAACAAAACTGTACTAGGGCCCTGCCCTTCGGAATCTTGCAGGCTGGGGTCAGGGAGCTGCTGCGGGAACAGAGGATCCCATTGGGAATGGGCAGGCACGTCTAGCTGGATGCTCACAGCCGCGTCTAGTGAACTTAACTGTTTGGAGCTTAAGGTCTCCTTGCCCTCTCTTCCTGCTGCTGCTGCTCCCAGGGCGCTCCTGCTTTGCCCGTCTAGTTTTTATCTTTTCGGCTCACCACAGTGTCGCACTCTTTTGGGAAGTCACCCTAGTCTGGATTAGAAGCTCCGGGACTTGGTTTCTTAGCTCCAAGCTTTGGCTCCTCATGGTATAATAAAAGTTATAGATTCAGTGTTTGTCCTCGGTTCCTGGCAAAGACCTTCTAAAAATCCTTGTCATCTCCTGAGTGATAGAATTCTCTTTTGTATCCTGGCTGGGGGCCTACACACAGCTTTGAGTTGGGCTGGGGTGTTGCTGCCAGACAGACCAAGCCTTAATAATGCTAGGGCTGGAGCTAGCAGTCCTTCCTGCCTCCCCCACCTCTAGCCGCATGGCTTGGAGAGATGCTGGAGACTGAGCAAGTCACCAGTGGTCCATGATATAATCGTTTATACCTGTATTACAAAGCCTCGGTAAAAATCCCTAAAACGGGTTTAGGGCGCTTCTGCGCTGGTGAACACATGGAGATGCTGGGAGGGTGGCCTCCCAGCTGTATCTTGTCCTACCCGCCGCCTCTTGCCACCCCCCGCTCCCCGCACAGTGGCTGTTCCTGAACTGGGTCCCTTATAATAAACCCGCAAATGCAATTCAAGTGGTTTCCTGAATTTTGTGAGTCATTCTGGCAGGTTATTGAACCCCTGGGAGGGGGTCATGGGAACCCCTGAATTTATATATAGCTGGTAGGTCAGAAGTCCTGGTGCCCCCTGGCATTTGCAGTTGTTGTTGGAAGCAGGGGCAGTCTCGTGAGACTGAGCCCTGTACCCATAGGGTCTGCACTAACTCCCAGAGGCGATTCGAACGGAAATGTTTGGACGCCCAGTGTTGGGGAATCAGAGAACTGGTTGTTGCTAGGATGGGAAACCTCATGCTTGGTGTCACAGGTGGAGGTGGAAACAGACATACCCTTGGTGGCTGTTTTTTAATTACTGGTTTTTGTCTGAAGTATCATTGAAAGCAAGGGCTGTGTCTGCTCTGCTGGTCCTGAATGCAGTCCCAGCCCCAGCTCAACAAGTAGTTCAGTTCAGTTCAGTCACTCAGTCGTGTCTGACTCTGTAACCCCATGGACTGCAGCACGCCAGGCTTCCCTGTCCATCACCAACTCCCGGAGCTTGCTCAGACTCATGTCCATCGAGTCGGTGATGCCATCCAAGCATCTCATCCTGTTGTCCCCTTCTCCTCCTGT
The DNA here is from genome assembly GCA_006410735.1 of Raphicerus campestris. NCBI lineage: Eukaryota > Metazoa > Chordata > Mammalia > Artiodactyla > Bovidae > Raphicerus > Raphicerus campestris. The sequence goes on along the minus strand of SJYW01009584.1, from coordinate 33,162 downwards.
CTTCAGTCTTTCCCGGCATCAAGGTCTTTTCCAATGAGTCAGTTCTTTGCATCAGGTAGCCAAAATATTGGAGCTTCAGCATCAGTCCTTCCAATGAATATTCAGTACTGATTTCCTTGAGAATGGACTGGTTGGATCTTCTTGTAGTCCTAGGGTCTCTTAAGAGTCTTCTCCAACACCACCGTTCAAAAGCATCAATTCCTCGGTGCTCAGCTTTCTTTATAGCCCAACTCTCACGTTCATTCATGACTACTGGGAAAACGATATCTTGGACTAGATGGGCTTTTGTTGGCAAAGTAATGTCTCTGCTTTTTAACTTGCTGTCTAGATTGGACATAGCTTTTCTTCCAAGGAGCAAGGATCTTTTGATTTCATGGCTGCAGTCACCATCTGCAATGATTTTGGCGCCCCCCCCCCCAAATAAAGTCTGTAACTGTTTCTACTGTTTCCCCATCTATTTGCCATGAAGTGATGGGACCAGGTGCCATCATCTTCGTTTTCTGAATGTTGAGCTTTAAGCCAACTTTTTCACTCCTCTCCTTCACTTTCATCAAGAGGCTCTTCAGTTCCTCTTCACTTTCTGCCATAAGGGTGGTGTCCTCTGCATATCTGAGGTTATTGATATTTCTCCTGGCAGTCTTGATTCCAGCTTGTGCTTCATCCAGTCCACCATTTCGCATGATATACTCTGCATACAAGTTAAATAAACAGAGTGACAATATACAGCCTTGACATACTCCTTTCCCGACTTGAAAGTAGTCTGTTATTCCATGTCCAGTTCTAACTGTTGCTTCTTGACCTGCATGCAGATTTCTCAGGAGGCAGGTCAGGTGGTCTGGTATTCCCATCTCTTTAAGAATTTTCCACAGCCTGTCGTGATCCACACAGTAAGGCTTTGGCCTAGTCAGTAAAGTAGAAGTAGATGTTTTTGTGGAACTCTCTTGCTTTTTTGATGATCCAGTGGATGCTGGCAGTTTGATCTCTGGTTCATCTGCCTTTTCTAAAACCGGCTTGAACATCTGGAAGTTCATGGTGCACGTGCTGTTGAAGCCTTGCTTGGAGAATTTTGAGCATTACTTTGCTAGCGTGTGAGATGAGTGCAACTGTGCGGTAGTTCGAACGTTCCTTGACATTAGTAAGTACTTGGTGGATGAGTAAATAAACAAAGGTTGGCTGGATCCAACCTTTGAAAGGACTCTGGAGTTTGGACCCTCTTTTTTTTTATTTGGTAAAGTTTATTGATTCTTCTCTGCTTGCTTTTTTTCCGCCTTGATGTAATGTTATAATTGAAATATAGTTGATTTTCAATGTTGTGTTTCAAGTTATAATAAAGTGATTCCATTTTATGTATATGTATATCTTTGTCTGTATAGATAGATATAGATATTCTTTTTCAGATTCTTTTCCATTGTTGGTTACTAAAAGATACTGAATACAGTCCTTTGTGCTATACAGCAAGCTCTTACTGATTATATATTTCATTCATAATAATGTGCTGATGTTAATCCCATACTCCTAATTTACCCCTCTTCCTCTTTCCTTTTTGGTAACTCTGTCTGTCTTCTATGTCTGTGAGTCTGTTTTCCAAGTAAGTTCGTTTTTAACATTTTTTTGTCTCCCCACATAAGTGATGTCATGACATTTGTCTTTGATTCACTGAGCATGACAATCTCTAGGTCCATCCGTGTTGCTGCAAATGACATGATTTCATTCTTTTTCATGGTTGAGTAATATTCCATTGTATATATGTACCCATCCTCTTCATCCATTCATTTGTTAAAGGACGTTTAGGTTGCTTATGTGTCTTGGTTCTTGTAAACAGTGCTGCTGTAGATATTGGGGTACATGTATCTTTTCAAATTATAGTTTTATCTGGATATACGCCCAAAAGTGGGATTGCTGAGTCATAAGGGAATTCTAATTTTAGTTTTTAAGGAATCACCATACTGTTCTGCATACTGACCGCACCAGTTTACATTACCACCAACAGTGTAGAAAGATCCCTTTTTTTCTACACCCTCCCCGTAGACTCTGTACAGTCGACTCCGTAAACTATACAGTCCATGAATTCCCCAAGGCAGAATACTAGAGTGGGTTGCCATTTCCTTCTCCAGGGGAGCTTTGCAACCCCAGGATCATACCCAGGTCTCCCACACTATAGGCAAATTCTTTACCAGTTGAGCAATCAAGGAAGCCCACACCCTCTCCAGCATTTATTATTTTAGAATTTTTGATGATGGCCATTCTGACCAGCATGAGATGGTACCTCATTGTAGTTTTGGTTTGCATTTCTCTAAGTGTGTTAGCCATCTGTACGTCGTCTTTCAAAAAAACGTTTATTTAGGTCTTCTGCCCACTTTTTGATTTGGTTGTTTCTTTTTTGGATACTAAGCTGCATGAGCTGTTTGTACATTTTGGAAATTAAGCCCTTGTCAGTCACATTGTTTGCAAATATGTTCACCCATTCCATAGATTGTCTTATAATTTTGTTTATATCAATTTAATTGGATACCATTTGTTTGTGGAACGTGAAAACCAATGACTTGTTTGTGGCTGCACTGGCTCTTCCTTGCTGCACGTGGACTTCTTCCAGCGGGGGCTGCTTCTCGCCGCAGCGTGAGGCTTCTCTCCGTGGCGGCTTCTCTTGCTGTGGTGCATGGGCTCTGGGCGCATGGGCTTCAGTAGTTGGGGTGCAGGGGCTTAGTTGCTCCTCAGCATGGGGGGGGTCTCCTCAGACCAGGCAGCAAGACTATGTTGCCTGCTATCCACTGCACCATCGGGGCATGTTCTTAACAGGCAAGGGTTGCTGTTGCTGGACATGCTCTCAAACGGTGTCACAGGAATAAGACAATTGAAAACTACAAGGCAGTCTTGACGTCGGTTGAAGGGTGCACTCCAGACACAAGTCTGGGAAGCAAGCATGCTGAGTAGGGAGCCCCCGAGATTTTTATCCCTGAGCCACAGGTTCCCTTCTGTGGCTCCTCATAGGTTGAGGACCACAGAATTACAGTCTCTCCTGGACGTTGCCTAATTGTGTTTTTGTTTTTAACAGTTGGTCTCCATGAGGGCTTGTAAATTCCTGATTGGAGGATCTGTGTTAACTCTTTTCCTCACCCTTTTAGTTCTTTGTGTCTGTCCAGGATAAAGCCTGAGAAATTAGCCTGCCAAAATGTTCTTCTGAGGAAGGAGAATCAGGAAGTGAAAAGAACAAAGGCCTGGAGACTAGCCACCATTTTCGGCATCTTATTCAAACATTTTAGGCATCTTGTACCTTTCTGTTCAACTCTTCTAAGAACGAATGGCTTCTTCCTTTATGACCTCTGCTTTGATAGGAAAGACCGCAGCATTCTTACAGCGTGTCTGTGCGCGCGCACACACGTGTCCACCCTGTTTATACTTACCTGCATGCCCTGACCAGAGACCAACCTCAGAGCCGATGCCTCTGGGACTAAAAAGGCTGTGTACCCAGCTCTGTTTCCAAAGGGATCCTGGCCTTTCTGCTGCCTCTGCTAAAGGCTTCTGTCCCCTCAGGAGCTCAAGGCGTTGGAATCCCGGGACCTTGGCTCCCCTCCCTGTTGCTTCACATGGAGAGTTGCTGTATCATGTGAGCAGCCATGGTTCTGCTCTGAAGCTTGGCTTGTCGTGTTTATGCCTAGCATTAGGATTTGCACACTCCTGCCCTTTGTTCCCTGCCGGGTGTTCGTGGAGCATCTGCAGTCCGTTGGGCACAGCTTGGAGTGGGACCCAGAGGGGAGCCGGGCCTCAGATTCCCTCACTTCCATTGCACAGCACCCCTGCAAAGTAGGACGCAGCTCCCCATTTTGCAGGGGAGGAAACGAGCTCGGAGAGGTATTGTCACTTGCCCAGGTTTGCACAGCAAGTAGATTACAGAGCTGGATTTTGAACCAGGTCTTTTGATGGTAAAGACTTTGTCTTAAAACCCGTTTGTGCACAGTTGGAAAAGGAGTCAGGAGGCCCGGGGCTCCTGTTGTGGCAGGTCTTCTAAGATACGGGGCCTCTGAGAGGGCGCCCTCCCCTTGTGGGTCTCTGCTTTCCCATCTGTGATGAGCAGTGTTTGCTCAGGAAGGGGCCTCACTGCTCTCCACGTGCCCCCGAGGTAGTGCCCAGCTTGTGTCCTGAGGGGAGCAGGATCCAGACTCTGAGGCATCACTTCCCAGCTGCTGCTGGGGCTGGGGGCCCGGCCCCCTGGGTCTCCTGTTGTGCCAGCAGTGGCTGCACACAGGGTGGCGGCTTCAAGGGAGGCGGCCTTGGCCCTGCTGTTTGCAGGGCAGTACTGGGGTCCAGCCTGGGTTCTACCAGGGATTTATACTACGGACTATGGGAAATTAACACCTAATTTCTCTCTGCCATAGTTTCCACATGTTGATTGTCTAAAGATTAAGCTCTGGTCTTTTTTAATGTATGTATTTTATTATGTACATTTCAGGTATATGGCATTATAATTTGACATCTATGTACACTACAAAATGACCACCCCCAGGTCCAGTTACCGTTGGTCACCATGTGACTGAGCCGCTTTACCCCGTGGTTCACCCCTGCAGCCCTCTGTCCTGGTAACTGCTTATCGGTTCTCTGAATCTATAGGTTTGTTTTGGTTTTGTTTTAGAGTCCACATGAGGGTAAAATCCTATGGTATTTGTCTTTTTTCCTTCCGACTTATTTCACTTAATGTGATACCCTCAGTGTCTAGCCATGTTGCCACGAATGGCATGATTTCCCTTTTTATGACCGAGGAGTATTTTACTGTATGTAGATACTCCACACATGCATTACTCATTCATCCACCGATGGACATTTAGCTAAATGTCCAGTGTAAATGCTGCAGTGGGCGTAGCAGTGCGTGTGTCTTTTCAAGTTTGTGGTTTTGTGTTCCTCAGGTAAAGATCCAAAAGGGTAATAGGTGGGTCATATGACAGTTCTAGCCTTAATTTTTTGAGGAACCTCCCAGCTGTTTCCCACAGTGGCTGCACCAGTCTGACCAACAGTGTGCGAAGGTTCCCTTTTCCCCACATCCTCTCTGTTGCTTGTTATCTTTTTGTCTTTTTGATAATAGTCATTCTAACAGATGTGAGGTGAAATCTCGTTGTGGTTTTTATTTGCATTTCCCTGTAATAATCCCACTCCTGATCAGCCAGTTTTGGGCTTCCCTGATGGCTTAGATGGTAAAGGATCTGCCTGTAATGCCAGAGACCTGGGTTTGATCCCTGAGTTGGGAAGATTTCCCTGGAGAAGGACATGGCAACCCACTCCAGTAGTCTTGCCTTGGAAATCCCACAGACAGAGGAGCGTGGGGGGCTGCAGTCCATGGCGTTGCAAAAGTCGGTCCTGCCTGAGTGACTGACACTTCCGCTTTCGCTAATTAGTGAATCTTGGCCACCTTTCCGTGTGCCTGTTGGCTGTCTGTGCGTCTTCTGTGAAAAGGTGTCTGTTCAGGTCCTTTGCCCAGGTTGTTTTGTTGTTGTTGAGCTTTATGGGTTTTTAAATTACTGTTTTAAATACAACTCTGATGAATATGATTTGCAGATATCTTCTCCCATTCAGTTAGGTGGCCTTTTCAATTTGTTGACAGTTTCCTTCACTGTGCAGAAGCTTTTTAGTTTGATGTAGTCCCATTTGTTTATTTTTGCTTTTGTTTCCCTTGCCTTTGGAGTCAGTTCTGCAAAAACATCACTAAGACCAGTGTTAAGAAGCTTACCACCTATGTTTTCTTGTAGGATTTTTATGGTCTCAGGTCTCACATTCAGTTCTTTAATCCATTGTCTTTCCCTCACTGTGTGTTCCAGGCTCCTTTGTTATAAATGAATTATCCATATATGTGTGGATTTATTTCTGGGCTCTCAGTTCTGGTCCATTAATCTGTGTGTATGTTTTTGCACCAGAACCAAGCTGTTTTGATTACTGCAGCTCCATTGGAATTTTCATAGAGATTGCATTGAATCTGCAGATTGCTCGGGCAGTATGGACATGTAAACAGTTTGCGGACATGTAAACGGTAGGTATTCCAGTTCACGAGCAGGGAATGCCTTTTCCGTCTCTGTTTCCCTCAGTGTCATCAGTTCTTTAGTGTCCAGTGTGCGGGTCTTTAGCCTCCTAGGTTCAACTTATTCCTGGATGGCTTATTCTTTTTGATGGAATTGTAAATGGGGTTATTTTCTTATTTCTCTTTCCGATAGTTTGGTGCTTTATAAATGATTTACCCACTACCGTTAGCATATGTTTGCCTTGTCCAATGAGAATTTTACTTTCATATGTTCTCTTATTAATCAGTACCTTTTCTTTTGAGCCTAAAGAAGTTATTTTAAGATTTCTTGTAAGGCTGGTTTAGTGGTCATAAACTCCTTTAGCTTTTGCTTATCTGGAGAACTTTTACTCTTTCCTTCAATTCTGAATGATAACCTTACCAGGCAGAGAATTCTTGGTTGGATTCCCCACCCCCCACCCCCCTCTCAGCCAGTCCATTCTGGCGTATAAATTTTCTGCTGGAAAATCTGCTAAAGCCTTAGAATAAGTTGTTTTTCTCTTGCTGCTTTTATTCTTCCTTTCTCCTTAACGTTCACCATTTCAATTGTATAGTGTCTTGCTGTGGGTTCTCATGGGGTTTCTCTTCCTTGGAAATC
>SJYW01009584.1:0-17627 GCA_006410735.1 Raphicerus campestris | reverse complement strand
TTTTCAAGTTTGTGGTTTTGTGTTCCTCAGGTAAAGATCCAAAAGGGTAATAGGTGGGTCATATGACAGTTCTAGCCTTAATTTTTTGAGGAACCTCCCAGCTGTTTCCCACAGTGGCTGCACCAGTCTGACCAACAGTGTGCGAAGGTTCCCTTTTCCCCACATCCTCTCTGTTGCTTGTTATCTTTTTGTCTTTTTGATAATAGTCATTCTAACAGATGTGAGGTGAAATCTCGTTGTGGTTTTTATTTGCATTTCCCTGTAATAATCCCACTCCTGATCAGCCAGTTTTGGGCTTCCCTGATGGCTTAGATGGTAAAGGATCTGCCTGTAATGCCAGAGACCTGGGTTTGATCCCTGAGTTGGGAAGATTTCCCTGGAGAAGGACATGGCAACCCACTCCAGTAGTCTTGCCTTGGAAATCCCACAGACAGAGGAGCGTGGGGGGCTGCAGTCCATGGCGTTGCAAAAGTCGGTCCTGCCTGAGTGACTGACACTTCCGCTTTCGCTAATTAGTGAATCTTGGCCACCTTTCCGTGTGCCTGTTGGCTGTCTGTGCGTCTTCTGTGAAAAGGTGTCTGTTCAGGTCCTTTGCCCAGGTTGTTTTGTTGTTGTTGAGCTTTATGGGTTTTTAAATTACTGTTTTAAATACAACTCTGATGAATATGATTTGCAGATATCTTCTCCCATTCAGTTAGGTGGCCTTTTCAATTTGTTGACAGTTTCCTTCGCTGTGCAGAAGCTTTTTAGTTTGATGTAGTCCCATTTGTTTATTTTTGCTTTTGTTTCCCTTGCCTTTGGAGTCAGTTCTGCAAAAACATCACTAAGACCAGTGTTAAGAAGCTTACCACCTATGTTTTCTTGTAGGATTTTTATGGTCTCAGGTCTCACATTCAGTTCTTTAATCCATTGTCTTTCCCTCACTGTGTGTTCCAGGCTCCTTTGTTGTAAATGAATTTTCCATATATGTGTGGATTTATTTCTGGGCTCTCAGTTCTGGTCCATTAATCTGTGTGTATGTTTTTGCACCAGAACCAAGCTGTTTTGATTACTGCAGCTCCCTTGGAATTTTCATAGAGATTGCATTGAATCTGCAGATTGCTCGGGCAGTATGGACATGTAAACAGTTTGCGGACATGTAAACGGTAGGTATTCCAGTTCACGAGCAGGGAATGCCTTTTCCGTCTCTGTTTCCCTCAGTGTCATCAGTTCTTTAGTGTCCAGTGTGCGGGTCTTTAGCCTCCTAGGTTCAGCTTATTCCTGGATGGCTTATTCTTTTTGATGGAATTGTAAATGGGGTTATTTTCTTATTTCTCTTTCCGATAGTTTGGTGCTTTATAAATGATTTACCCACTACCGTTAGCATATGTTTGCCTTCTCCAATGAGAATTTTACTTTCATATGTTCTCTTATTAATCAGTACCTTTTCTTTTGAGCCTAAAGAAGTTATTTTAAGATTTCTTGTAAGGCTGGTTTAGTGGTCATAAACTCCTTTAGCTTTTGCTTATCTGGAGAACTTTTACTCTTTCCTTCAATTCTGAATGATAACCTTACCAGGCAGAGAATTCTTGGTTGGATTTTTTCCCCCGCCTCTCTCAGCCAGTCCATTCTGGCGTATAAATTTTCTGCTGGAAAATCTGCTAAAGCCTTAGAATAAGTTGTTTTTCTCTTGCTGCTTTTATTCTTCCTTTCTCCTTAACGTTCACCATTTCAATTGTATAGTGTCTTGCTGTGGGTTCTCATGGGGTTTCTCTTCCTTGGAAATCGCTGAGCTTCCTGGACCTGGATGTCTGTTTCCTTCCTCAGGTTAAGGGAAGTTGTCGACCATTACGTCTTCACATATTTTTTCTGGCCCTTTCTCTTCTTCTGGGGCCTCTTTAATGGAAATGTTATTCTACTTGATGTTTTCCTTAAAGTCCTTTAAGGCCTCTTCACTTTTAAAATTTATTTTCCATTTTGCTGCTCTTTCCAGGTGATTTCCTTGGCATTGTCTCCCAGCTGCCTGGTCCATTTCCTGCTTCATCCGGTCTGCTGCCAGCCCTCCGGCGTGCTTCTCAGTTCATTTGTAACTTCTCTTTGGTACTTGGTTATACTTTATCTTTGTTGAGCTTCTTACTGTGTTCCTCCTTTCTCCTCCTGAGATTGGTGAGCACCTTAATGATTATTACTTTGAACTGTTTATCAGGTAGATTGTTTACATCCATCTTATTAAGGTCTTTTTTGAGGGATTTATCTTGTTCTTTGGTTGGGAACATGTTCCTCTGTCTCATTTTATCTGTCTGTGTTTGTCTGGATGTATTTTTCAGAACAGCTGCCTCTCCCAGTCTGGAAGGAGTACTCTTGTGTAGGAGATGATTCGTGGGACTCAGATGCACAGTGGACACTCAGGGGGTGTCCCTCCTGTGGGCTGCATGGCCTGCTGGCCGTGGCAGGACTGCAGGGCGGGGTGGGGTGTGCAGGGCAGTGTACACGTGCGCTGGGCCGGGGCGCTCACCTGGGCCCCCTGCTGCTGGGGCGGGCTGGGAGACGGGGGCGGGCAGAATGAACGTTCCTCTACTGTTGAGTGAATTCTGTGTTTAAATGGTTTCTTTATCCACTNAAGGCGGGCTGCCGGGGGGTGGGGGAGGGGCGCTGGAGCTCCAGAGCCAGCTCTACAGCGCCCTCTCCCCACTGGTAAAAGTGGTGATTCTCCGCAGGTTTTCCCTGACTTTAATAAATTCAGGGGCATTGTCCTCTTCCTTTTCTGGTGGTTTCTCCAGCTGAAGGAAAGAGAAGCAGAGATGTGAGATGGATGGGCTAGGGAGATTCGCACTCAAAAGCCAGTGGGTTTGGACTCAGGGTCCTCTCTAGGGAAACAACCAGGATCAGTTCTGCCACCAGCTTGGAAGCTGAGGGGACACAGCACAGGACTGTTCTCCCCAGGAAGCCTGCTTCAAATTTTGGACCTCAGCTGAGCCCTAGGTTCCTCATTTCTCAAATGGTAACTCCACTGGGCTCACAGGGCAGCTGTGAGAAGATAATCAGAATCAGTGTGCAATAGATGGGGCCAATGAGAAAACCAGTTCAGAGAGGGGAAGCCACTGGTCCAAAGTCACACAGCAAAGGGGGTGGCCAAGTGAGGACGAAGGCCAGGGGTGGACCCTGGGTCCAGTCCTCGTTTGGCTCCGCCTCCTCGACAGCTGTGACTGCAGGCCTGCCTCCCTGGGCCAGCAAGTAGTCTTGGAGGAAGCAGGAGCTGGGTCTGGGGGCCTTACCCACCTGGTTCAGCCTCTGCTGCCGTCTCAGCAGCTCCTGCTCAAAGGGGCACTGCAGCCGCTTGGCCTCCAGCTCCTCCTTCTTCTTCTTGATGAGCTGGTTCCGCCGGCGGTGTTCCAGGACGCGCTGCAGCTCCGGCTTGCTGTCCACGCCCAGGCCCCTGGGGAGGGGGGAGGCGGGGGAGGCGTTAGGAGACTCCCACCACCCCGCACCCAGGGCTGCAGCCTGCACTGATGTCAGCCAGTACCTCGTGCAGTCCGATAGGCCGGGGATGGGCAAGCATTACCGTCCCAGGGTACAGGGAAGGGAGGCCCCTAGACCTGAGACTCCAGTCCACGTCACAGGTGTGAACAGACTGAAGGGGGATCTGTGCCCAGGCTCTAGGATATTACTGGTGATTTTCTCAGGGTAAGTTTCTAGAGGTAGAATTGCTGGGTCAGGCTCTCTGCAAAGATTTTGGTTACATGTTCCCATCTCCTTAGAAAAGGTTATCCAATTCATAACTTTTGTCAACAGTATTTAAGAGCATCTTTTTCTCCTTACTGTCCAGCCTTCTTGTATTGCAGAATCTGGTAGGCAAGAAGGGTCTGGTGGAGCAGCTTGGAGATGGGTGCCAGCTACTTTCATTTGTTCTGTGAATTAATGGTACCTTCTGTTCATTTTTTCTTTATGGATTTGTGAGAGAGAATGTACATATTTTGGTCATTTATATTGCAAACATTCGCCCTGATTTGTCTTTAGGCTTCTGTTTTTTAAACTGTGGTGATTTTAAAAGGGACGACTCTAAAAGGGATCTTGACGAAGTACTTCCAATACACAATCAACCCTCTGTTTCCACAGATTGAATTCATGGATACGGAGGGCGGAATTGTGCAATGCCACTTTATACAAGGGCCTTGAGTTTTTGGGTTCTGTTGGGGGGTCCTAACCAGTCCCAGCGGATACAGAGAGTGTAACCAAGGGGCAGGAGGACAACATGGATGAAAAATGAGATCTGCTGGACGGTATGTTTGTTGAAAATGACAGTCACAGCCGACGTCAATACCAAAAGCCACCACTAGAGGGAGCTGCGGAAGCTTTGCAACCTGCGTCCTGGTGCTGCTGAGCAGAGGCCTTCTTAGGAAGGGAGAGATGGTCAGCATCCCTCTCCCTTCCCCATGCACGCTCAGTTGCCTCAGTCGTGTGTGACTCTTTTTGCAACCCCATGGACTGTAGCCCACCAGGCTTCTCCGTCCATGAGGTTTTTCCAGATAAGGATACTGGAGTGGGTTGCTCTTTCTTCCTGCAGGGGATCTTCCTGACCCAGGGATCAAACCTGCCTCTCTTGTGTCTCCTGCATTGGCAGGCAGGTTCTTTACCACTGTGCCAGCTGGGAAGCCTGCCCTTCACCGCAGTCCCACAGAAACCCAGCAGTCCCAGGCCCGACCCCTCCAGCCAGCCTTGCCCACTGCATGCTCCACTCGTCCCTCCTCTACCACGGTGACACCCAGCATTGGGACCCTTCACAGCCCCACATTCTTCAGTCTCTTTGAGCTCCTCAAGATTCCTCTGCACTCTCACATTCTCATCCACTGGCTGCTCGCAGCCAGTGCCCACCTCCGACCCTGGCTGACTCCCACTCACCCTTCCAGCCCTAGCTGAGGCATCACTTCGTCCTTGGAGCCCAGGCTGGTGGCTCCCTCAAAGCACCCGTCTCACCATCTGGTCAAACATCTGTCTCCTCTGTGTATCCCCAGGTCTGGACACAGGGCATCCATGTAGCAGATACACGTGGCTGACTAGGCGGGATTACGGGGCTTCTGGACCTCCACGGTGTCTGCTGCTGACCACATGGGGCACCCTCAGACCTGCCCTATGTCTTGGAGCCCCAGGGTGACTACCAGGCCAGCCTTTCATGGGGGGCTCCTCTCCCACCTCCTGTGGTTCATGAGCAGCTCCCGGTGCATCTCCTGGTGGTTCCGGGAGGCCTTCACAGGGTTCAGCAGCTTCTTGGGCTTGATGAGTTCTGGGTTCCATTCTCTGTGTTCTGGCCGGGCCATCAGGCCTCCGATGTCGGCCCTCTCCCTCTGGATCTCTGAGTACATGGAGGCTGTAGAAACAACACAGCAGGGACGGGGGAGCGGGCCAGATGAGAGCACAGCCTCAGCCATTCACACAGCAGGGACGGGGGAGCCGGTTGAGCTGAGCGCACAGCCTCAGCCGTTCTCGCAGCACAGTTGAAGGGCAAGGCTTTTGGTGTTTGATGGATTGTAGTCACCATGCAGCCCTGGGGAAGCTACCTGACTTTCCGAGCCTAGGTTTCCTCATTTGTGAGAATAAAATAGACAGCCTGTGCCCAGGGTATAAGGATTGGGGATCATGGCTGAAATGTGGTACTGTGGATCACAAAGTACATGGGTTGACACATGCAAATGTTTTTGACCTTTGAGGAAAAAAAATTTTTTTCCCTCCATAAGAGGAATTCTGTTTGAGATTCTATTTCTCAGGGAGCTTGTATCAGAGAAAGAAAAGCTATATAAAAAGAGCAATGTGTACTTGTTAAAGGTAATTTGGATAAATGCAGTGATGTAAAGAAAACATCACCCCTTATTTTCCTGTCTGTAGTTTCCTCACAGACGTGTCTAGCTTTTCAGTTTCTCCAGATCAAGGAGAAGGGTATGAAATCCCAGGACTGCCATGTCTAATTACAAAGGGATGGTTGTCATCTTGAATGCAGATGTCTGCCGCCTTCATGGCCTCAGTTCCACCACAGTAGCTTGAAATGTCAGTGCGTTTGAAATTCGGCAGAAGGGCTCACTTCTCTCCAGGTGAGCTCCATATCCTTGAAATGCCCTCAACTGAGCAACTATGAGGGTGAAGGTAAGAGAGAAGAGTGTGTGGGGTGTGTGCACGTGCATGTGTGTGTGTGAGAGAGACTTAAAATTCCTCTAGAGAATGACCAGGCTGGCTGTTTTCGGTGAAACTTTAGGCCCTGGTTCTGACCTCTTCAGGAGCCCTGTTTTTCTGAGGCATAACCTCTCCTACACACTAGCATGGTAATTGATCATGAAACCCTTGAGGTTGCACAGATGAGGAAACTGAGGCTTAGGGAGGTTGGTCTCGGGGAACCGGTGCCTTAGAGCCTGTGGGCTCCATGTTGGAGCTGAGGGAGCATGTCTGCGCTGTGCACACCAGGCTCTGGCTCCCCTCTTCAGACACCACCAGCCATCGTGTGTATGTGTCCACCTCACTCTGCCAATTCATCCCCCCCAGACATATTTACACTACTGTACTACTGTGTATACAGCACAGGGGGAGGAGAAGCACACTCTGTTTATAGGAAAAATCTCAAATTAACCTTAATGCATTCCAGTATACATCAGGTGCAGACATATACTGTTTGATTCTACCTGTGAGAGAGCTAGAATAGTCAAACTCATAGAAAGTACACTGGTTGATTCCAGGGCTGGGTGGGTGGGGAATGGGGACAGAGTTTCAGATTATGAAGGTGAGAAATTCAGGCGATGGATGATGGTGGCCGTTGCACACAATGGGGATGTACGTAGTGCGTCTGAACTGTACAGGTAAGTATGGTTAAAACAGTATGTTTATATTATGTGACTTTCACCACACCAAGCACCGTGTTGCCTGTGGACAGGCCTTTACTTCTTCCCTACCTCTAGGAAGAGGATGAATGCCATTCTCTGCTTGATGAACGGCAGTTCTCCACGTAAACTAGACTGGGATGGAGGTCTGTGCAAGAACCTAGAGGTTTAGGGGGTGGGGTGGAGAAAACAGGAGGAGAGGGTTTGATGGGCTGTCAATCGCAAGGTGATGTGTTAGGGAATGTGGGCATCAAAGCTCTGCAAATGGTAGCAGTCCAGACACACGTTTGGCATGTTACCTACTACACGGTGCTGTTAGGATAACTAAGTGAGACCCCCTTTGTAAGATGCTGGGAAAACTGTTATATTTTGGATGTAGACAGACTGTGTCAGAGCCTCGAGGCATGGTTGCCAATTTTCTTCAATTCCTAAAACCATTTCTACAACGAGAATTCTAATTTTCTCGCTTCCTTTTTCATAAGGCTATTGATTTTCAGGTATACCTTAAAAAATGACCGTGGTGGTTAAAAATGGGCACTAGACAAACAGTTGGCTGTGTCAACTCCTTCCACCTTTAAAAAATGTGGATGTTCTCTTAGTCTGAGATTAAGCTGTCTGGGAGCCAATGCATTAAGAGTACCTTGACTCAGATTGGAGTTCGGAGAATTTTCCCCCTTCCTTCTGCCTTTTCCCATTATCAAGTCTCACCAATCTTTTATCTGAGTAATTGCCAGCCACTCTCTTCCCTTCCTATGTCTTCAGCCCAGGCCATTATCACACCATGCTTAAAATAAGTGCTTCCACTCCTCAGCTAGTCGTCCTGCTGTCAGTTCCTGTATGCCCTCAGAGCTTCATAATTTTCATCAGTCACACTGTCTTGAAATCAACTAAATATGGCACCAAAGNATGTACGTAGTGCGTCTGAACTGTACAGGTAAGTATGGTTAAAACAGTATGTTTATATTATGTGACTTTCACCACACCAAGCACCGTGTTGCCTGTGGACAGGCCTTTACTTCTTCCCTACCTCTAGGAAGAGGATGAATGCCATTCTCTGCTTGATGAACGGCAGTTCTCCACGTAAACTAGACTGGGATGGAGGTCTGTGCAAGAACCTAGAGGTTTAGGGGGTGGGGTGGAGAAAACAGGAGGAGAGGGTTTGATGGGCTGTCAATCGCAAGGTGATGTGTTAGGGAATGTGGGCATCAAAGCTCTGCAAATGGTAGCAGTCCAGACACACGTTTGGCATGTTACCTACTACACGGTGCTGTTAGGATAACTAAGTGAGACCCCCTTTGTAAGATGCTGGGAAAACTGTTATATTTTGGATGTAGACAGACTGTGTCAGAGCCTCGAGGCATGGTTGCCAATTTTCTTCAATTCCTAAAACCATTTCTACAACGAGAATTCTAATTTTCTCGCTTCCTTTTTCATAAGGCTATTGATTTTCAGGTATACCTTAAAAAATGACCGTGGTGGTTAAAAATGGGCACTAGACAAACAGTTGGCTGTGTCAACTCCTTCCACCTTTAAAAAATGTGGATGTTCTCTTAGTCTGAGATTAAGCTGTCTGGGAGCCAATGCATTAAGAGTACCTTGACTCAGATTGGAGTTCGGAGAATTTTCCCCCTTCCTTCTGCCTTTTCCCATTATCAAGTCTCACCAATCTTTTATCTGAGTAATTGCCAGCCACTCTCTTCCCTTCCTATGTCTTCAGCCCAGGCCATTATCACACCATGCTTAAAATAAGTGCTTCCACTCCTCAGCTAGTCGTCCTGCTGTCAGTTCCTGTATGCCCTCAGAGCTTCATAATTTTCATCAGTCACACTGTCTTGAAATCAACTAAATATGGCACCAAAGCAATGAGACAGGAAATAGAAACAAATTATATAACTTTGGGAGAAGGCAGAATATCTTTGTAAGATGTCATTGTTTATACCTAGAATTCCCAAATGGATTAACAGAAAAGCATTTGAAACTAATGAGGAAATTCAATAGTGTGCCCAGATTCAAAACAAACACATAAAACCGAGAGGTTCCTGCGTGACAGGAACGACCGTTGAGAAAGTACACAATCACACAATTACTCATTCACCCTACAGTATGTTGGAGTTCCTGTAATTTACCAGGTAGGGTGGTAGAGATGAACTGCGCAAGCCAGGCTCCGCCTCCCCCACAGCTGAGATTCTGCGAGGGAGGCANGAGTCCAAAACCCCTGCCTTTGGCTGAAACCCAACCCCTCTGGAACACAGCCACGCCCACTCATTACTTAACTGCGTGTGACTGCTTCCGAGAGAACAGCAGTGCTGAGTAGGTGTGACAGCTGCTGTTGATCAAAACCTTCTTCATGAGGTTGTTGCAAAATAAAGGAGGTGGTGCTTGGCTCGTAAGTGCCTGGCACTGAGTTGAGGACTCAGTAAGTGCCGGCTGCCGGGGCTTCACTCTGAGTGGGGCCGCCTCATTAGGTGTTATTAGTCATCACCATTAAAAGATCCCATTCCTCCATATACACTACCATGCTGCAAACGGCTTGCGGGAAGCTACTGCCTAGCGCAGGGAGCTCAGCTCGGTGCTCTGTGACGACCCAGACGGTGCGATGGTGGGGTGGGAGGGAGGCGCGCAAGGAGGGCCATGTGTGTATACATATGGCTGATTCATTGTTGCACAGCAGAAACTAGCAACACTGTAAAGCAGTTATACTCCAATTTAAAAAATTTCACAGCAATATCCCACTTGTCTCAGATTTGAGCTTTCACAGTCTTAAAAGCTGTACTGGTCATTTCTTTGTGTTAGAATTTTCCCAGTCCACATACCGCAGCCGCGAGGGAGAACGGAGTTTTAATAAAGTAGGTGCACGTTTTTCCCAGGTGCCATTGATTTCCAGGGAAGCAGTGTGTTCACTTAGGGCTAATACTTCTGCACTACTCTGACCATGAAAGGTAGGGAGCAGGCAACAGCCCTATTAGGCTGAGGTTTCATTATACGGGAAGATGATTTGACAGTGAAAAGGAAAGAAGAGAAAGTTGCCAGAAACATGCTTAAACTATTTGTTTTCTGTGCTGTAATGAAGTCTTATGAGAAATTGTCAGTATTCCCATGGACCTGATATTAAAAAACTATTTTGAATCTTGTAAAGCCTTCATATATATGCTCCAATACAGAGGCAATTACCTTGTCTGGATAAGTACTGGCTTGTACATTTTAAAGTATTTCCAGACTGAGGCTGGGGTTGGGGGGACTGTACTGGTTACATCGGTTGATATTAACCCTGGCTGTATCATCCGAGGGACTTTAATAAATATCAGTGCCTCAGTCCGACCCCTGGATTCTGATTTAACTGACCTGGGAGGCAGCTAGCAGAGGACCTCAGACAGCTAAGAGGACAAGAAAGATCCCCTGATAAGCTGGGAGGTCGAAGGAGGAAGAGGAGAGGAAGCAGAAGGTGGGGAGGTGGGCTTGGAGAAGAGCCCAGCAACCGGGCTGTGGCCGTCAGGACAGGCTGAGAGCCACGCAGGTGGTCCTAGTGTGGCACGGGTGCCCACGGGGGCTGGGACGTGGAGTTTGAGAGCTGCCCGCCCCCTGGGGGCCCCGCTCACCCTGATCCCCTGGCCTCCACCCAGCTCCATCCTGCCTGGTGGGCTCTTGTGCTCTGGCCCAGAGTCCAGTAGGAGCAACAGCTGCAGGGGGCACTGAAACCACAGCCGAGCCTCCAGCGCCACCTGGCTTTTGCAGCTTCGGTCTCTGGACACACACTTATGGGGGTCGGGCCAGGCCGGAGGTGGTGCCACCTCCCTGGGTCCTGCTGCGGGCCCAGGTGCATGAGCACTGCAGTCCCGGGACGCGACCTCAGTCAGGGGACCTGCGCTGGGGGCCTGGTGAAAACACCTGGGGGTCAGCAGGGCTGACTGCTAGTGACCAGCATATGAATCACCCCACAGTCATGGTGGGGCCAAAAGCAGTGCCAGCAACAGGGTGCTTGGTGAGTTCACACAGCAGAGCTCACTCTCAGGGGACCAGCTCCCGAGGAGGGACACTCTGTGGCTTCTCTCCCCGTGACGGGGCTCCAGTCCCACAGCTGCCAGGGCAGGGACGACCAGAGGGCTCTGGTCACCACACCACCCCCAAACCCCCTATCAAGGGACAACGGCACAAGCCTCTGGACCAACCTCCCCCACCAGGGGATGCACAGAAGCGAGAAGAACTGCAGTCCTGCGAAGAAGAAATACGACAGCAAACCAGTAACTGTAGGAATTGAGATCTGGTCTTGAAATTAAGAGACCAGGAGCTTAAAACAATCTTGTCTGTGTGTGTCTTTGTGTGTGTGTGTGTGTGTATAGTGTGTGAGTTACTCAGTCACGTCCAACTCTTTGCAACTGCAGCCCTCCATGCTCCTCTGTCCGTGGAGTTCTCTAGGCAAGAAGAGTGGAGTGGGTTGCCATTCTCTTGTCCAGAGGATCTTCCTAACCCAGGTCTCTGCATCACAGGTGGATTCTTGACTGTCTGAGCCACCAGGAAAGGGTGTGTGTGTGGGGGGGTGTGTGCACACGCAGACTGCTTTATCAAAAGCTCATGGGAAATGCAAGCAAAACCACAATAGGTACACACACACAGGGGAAAAAAGGCAACCCAAACACAACACCAAAGGAGGTCATCAAACCAAAGAAGAGAACAATAAAGGGAAGAAAAACTACAAAAACAAACCCCAAACAATGAAGAAAATGGCATTAGGAACATATATTTATATGTTCAGTGCCTCAACCAAAGACACAGCCTGGCTGAATGGATACAAAAACAAGACCTGTACATATGCTGTCTGTGAGAGGCCCACTTCAGACCTAGGGGCACATACAGACTGAAAGTGAAGGGATGGAAAAAGGTTTTTCATGCAAATGGAAATCAACAGAAAGTTGGAACAGCAATATTTACATCAGACAAGATAGACTTTAAAATGAAGATTGTTTCACAAGTCAAGGAAGGATATGCATAATGATCAGGAGATCAATTCAAGAAAAAGATATAACAGTTGAAATATACATAGCTCAGTAAAGAATCTGCCTGCAATGCAGGAGACCCAGGTTTGATGCCTGGGTTGGGAAGATCCCCCAGAGAAGGAAATGGTAACCCACTCCAGTATTCTTGCCTGGAGAATCCCATGAACAGAGAAGCCTGGCAGACTACAGTCTATGGGGTCGCAAGAGTCGGACACAACTTAGCGACTAAACTACTAACATAAGAACAACTCGATATATAAGGCAAATGCTAATAGCCATAGAAGGGGGAATTGACAGTAACACACCCCACTTACATATCATATGGACAGAAAATTATGAAGGACATGCAGGCTTTAAATGACGCATTAGAGATCAGACAGACCTAATTGTTACTTATAGAACATTCCACCCCAAACCAATACACTTTCTTCTCAAGGGCACATGGAACATTCTCCAGGATAGATCACATCTTGGGACTGAAATCACATCAAGCATGTTTTCCAGCCACAATGCTATAGTGTTAGAAGTCATTCTAATATTACAAATCTAAATACTGTATTGCAAATCAATTACAGGAAAATGTTAAAAAATACAAGTACATCGAGGCTAAAAAGTATGTTACTAAGCAATCAATGTATCTTGAAATCAAAGAGGAAATACAAAAATGTCCACAGACAAATGACAGTGAAAACATCCAAAACCTGTGGGATGCAGCAAAAGCAGTTCTAAGAAAGACATTTAGAGCAATGCCATCTTACCTCAAGAAACAAGAAGAATCTCAAAAACTGAATTTTACAGCTAAAGCAACTAGAGAAAGAACAATAAAGCAAACCCAAAGATAGTTGAAGGTAAGAAATAAAGATTAGAGCAGAAATTAGTGAAATAGAGTCACAGAAAACAATACCGATCATCAGTGAAACCAAAAGCTGGTTCTCTGATAGGAAGTAATAGAAAATATGAACAGGCCAGTCGCAAGTACTGAAGCTGTGATGAAAAAGCTTCCCACAAACAAAAGTCCAGGACCAGATGGCTTCACAGGAGAATTCTAGCAAACATTTAGAGCAGGGGTAACACCTCTCATTCTCAGACTGTTCAAAGAGCTGCAGAGGGAGGAAGACTCCCACACTCATTCTATGAGTCCACCACCATCACCCCGATACCAAAACCAGACAAAGACGTCACATGCAAACCTGCAGTATCACTGATAAACACGTGTGCAAAAATCCTCAATACTAGCAGTCATTTCCAACAACATATTAAAAGTACCCTACATCATGATCAAGTGGGATTTATCCCAGAGGTGCAAGAAGTTTTCAATATGTGCAAATCAACCAGTGTGATACACCATATTAGCAAATTGAAGAATAAAAACCATATGATCATCTTGTTGTTGTTCAGACATGCTATGTCTGACTCTGTGCAGCCTCATGAACTGCAACACACCAGGCTTCCTTGTCCTTCACCATCTCCCGGAGCTTGCTCAAACTCATGTCCATCGCGTCGGTGATGCCATCCAACCATCTCATCCTCTGTCTTCCCCTTCTCCTCCTGACTTCAGGCTTTCCCAGCATTAGGGTCTTTTCCAGTGAGTCAGCTCTTAATGTCAGGTGGCCAGAGTATTGGGGCTTCAGCATTAGTCTTGAAGCTCCAGTACTTCAGGACTGATCATCTCATTAGATACAGAAAAAGCTTTTGACAAAATTCAACAGCCATTTATGATGAAAAACTCTCTAGAAAGTGGCATAGAGAGAGCCTGTCTCAACATAATAAAGATCATATATGAAAAACCCACAGCTAACATCATTCTCAAAGGTGAAAAACGGAAAGCATTTCCTCTTAAGATGAGGAATAAGACAAGTATGTCCACCATTATTCAATAAGTCCTAGCCACAGCAATCAGAGAAGAAATAAAAGGAATCCACATTGGGAAAAGAGTAGTAAAACTCACTATTTACAGATGACATGATACTATACATAGAAAATCCTAAAGATGCCACCAGAAAAATACTAGGCCTAATGAATGATTTGTATAAAGTCACAGTATGCAAAATTAATAAACGAATCTCTTGCATTTTTGTAACAATGAAAGATCAGAGACATTAAAGGAAACAACCCCAGTTTACCACTGTAACAAAAAGAAGGCAGTACCTAGGAATAAACCTACCTAAGGAGGCAAACAGTGGTACGCAGATAACTTTGTAAGATACCAATGAAAGGAATAAATGACGATGCAAACAGATGGGGAGGTATACTGTGTTCTAGGACTGGAAGAGTCAGTATTGTGAAAATGACTATACTACCCAAAGCAGTCTTCAGATTCATTGGAATCTAATCAAATTATCAATGGCATTTTTCACAACACTTAAAAAAAACAATAATTTGTATGGAAATTCAGAACACCCAAGCAGCCAAAGCAATCTGGAGAAAGAAAAACAGAACTGGAGGGATCAGGCTCCCTGACTTTCAGAGTTTCCTACAAGGCTACAGCAGTCAAGACAATATAGTACTGGCACAAAAACAGAAATACAAATCGGTGGGACAGGATAGGACGCCCAGAGGTGAACCCACGGGCCTGTGCGCACCTCATACGTGACACAGGAGGCACGGAGTATATGATNAGAGAAGCCTGGCAGACTACAGTCTATGGGGTCGCAAGAGTCGGACACAACTTAGCGACTAAACTACTAACATAAGAACAACTCGATATATAAGGCAAATGCTAATAGCCATAGAAGGGGGAATTGACAGTAACACACCCCACTTACATATCATATGGACAGAAAATTATGAAGGACATGCAGGCTTTAAATGACGCATTAGAGATCAGACAGACCTAATTGTTACTTATAGAACATTCCACCCCAAACCAATACACTTTCTTCTCAAGGGCACATGGAACATTCTCCAGGATAGATCACATCTTGGGACTGAAATCACATCAAGCATGTTTTCCAGCCACAATGCTATAGTGTTAGAAGTCATTCTAATATTACAAATCTAATTACTGTATTGCAAATCAATTACAGGAAAATGTTAAAAAATACAAGTACATCGAGGCTAAAAAGTATGTTACTAAGCAATCAATGTATCTTGAAGAAATCAAAGAGGAAATACAAAAATGTCCACAGACAAATGACAGTGAAAACATCCAAAACCTGTGGGATGCAGCAAAAGCAGTTCTAAGAAAGACATTTAGAGCAATGCCATCTTACCTCAAGAAACAAGAAGAATCTCAAAAACTGAATTTTACAGCTAAAGCAACTAGAGAAAGAACAATAAAGCAAACCCAAAGATAGTTGAAGGTAAGAAATAAAGATTAGAGCAGAAATTAGTGAAATAGAGTCACAGAAAACAATACCGATCATCAGTGAAACCAAAAGCTGGTTCTCTGATAGGAAGTAATAGAAAATATGAACAGGCCAGTCGCAAGTACTGAAGCTGTGATGAAAAAGCTTCCCACAAACAAAAGTCCAGGACCAGATGGCTTCACAGGAGAATTCTAGCAAACATTTAGAGCAGGGGTAACACCTCTCATTCTCAGACTGTTCAAAGAGCTGCAGAGGGAGGAAGACTCCCACACTCATTCTATGAGTCCACCACCATCACCCCGATACCAAAACCAGACAAAGACGTCACATGCAAACCTGCAGTATCACTGATAAACACGTGTGCAAAAATCCTCAATACTAGCAGTCATTTCCAACAACATATTAAAAGTACCCTACATCATGATCAAGTGGGATTTATCCCAGAGGTGCAAGAAGTTTTCAATATGTGCAAATCAACCAGTGTGATACACCATATTAGCAAATTGAAGAATAAAAACCATATGATCATCTTGTTGTTGTTCAGACATGCTATGTCTGACTCTGTGCAGCCTCATGAACTGCAACACACCAGGCTTCCTTGTCCTTCACCATCTCCCGGAGCTTGCTCAAACTCATGTCCATCGCGTCGGTGATGCCATCCAACCATCTCATCCTCTGTCTTCCCCTTCTCCTCCTGACTTCAGGCTTTCCCAGCATTAGGGTCTTTTCCAGTGAGTCAGCTCTTAATGTCAGGTGGCCAGAGTATTGGGGCTTCAGCATTAGTCTTGAAGCTCCAGTACTTCAGGACTGATCATCTCATTAGATACAGAAAAAGCTTTTGACAAAATTCAACAGCCATTTATGATGAAAAACTCTCTAGAAAGTGGCATAGAGAGAGCCTGTCTCAACATAATAAAGATCATATATGAAAAACCCACAGCTAACATCATTCTCAAAGGTGAAAAACGGAAAGCATTTCCTCTTAAGATGAGGAATAAGACAAGTATGTCCACCATTATTCAATAAGTCCTAGCCACAGCAATCAGAGAAGAAATAAAAGGAATCCACATTGGGAAAAGAGTAGTAAAACTCACTATTTACAGATGACATGATACTATACATAGAAAATCCTAAAGATGCCACCAGAAAAATACTAGGCCTAATGAATGATTTGTATAAAGTCACAGTATGCAAAATTAATAAACGAATCTCTTGCATTTTTGTAACAATGAAAGATCAGAGACATTAAAGGAAACAACCCCAGTTTACCACTGTAACAAAAAGAAGGCAGTACCTAGGAATAAACCTACCTAAGGAGGCAAACAGTGGTACGCAGATAACTTTGTAAGATACCAATGAAAGGAATAAATGACGATGCAAACAGATGGGGAGGTATACTGTGTTCTAGGACTGGAAGAGTCAGTATTGTGAAAATGACTATACTACCCAAAGCAGTCTTCAGATTCATTGGAATCTAATCAAATTATCAATGGCATTTTTCACAACACTTAAAAAAAACAATAATTTGTATGGAAATTCAGAACACCCAAGCAGCCAAAGCAATCTGGAGAAAGAAAAACAGAACTGGAGGGATCAGGCTCCCTGACTTTCAGAGTTTCCTACAAGGCTACAGCAGTCAAGACAATATAGTACTGGCACAAAAACAGAAATACAAATCGGTGGGACAGGATAGGACGCCCAGAGGTGAACCCACGGGCCTGTGCGCACCTCATACGTGACACAGGAGGCACGGAGTATATGATGGAGAAAAGACAGTCTCTTCAGTAAGTGGTGCTGTGAAAACTGAGCAGCTCCATGTACAAGAATGAACTTAGAACACTCCCTAACGCCACTCACAAACTCAAAGTGGGTTACAGACCTGAATGTAAGGCCAGACACTGTAAAACTCTAAAGAGGAAAATACAGGCAGAACACTCAAACTGCAGCATAATCTTTTTTGACCCATCTCCTAGAGTAATGAAAATAAAAACAAAAATAAACAAGTGGGGCATAATTAAGCTTAAAAGCTTTTTGCAGAGCAAAAGAAACCACAAATAAGATGAAAAGACACCCCTCAGAATGGGAGAAAATATTTGCAAACAAAGCAACTGACAAAGGATTAGTCTCTAAAATATACAAACAGCTCACATAGCTCAATATCAGAAAAACAACCCAATCAAAAAATGGGTGGGAGACCTAAATAGACATTTCTGCAAAGAAGATATTCAGATGGTCAACATCACTAATCATTAGAGAAATGCAGATCGAAGCTACAATGAGGTAGTACCTACACGTGTCTCAGAATGGCCATCATTAACAAATCTATGAACAAATGCTGGGTAAGGTGTGGAGAGGAGGGAACCCTCTTGCACTGTTGGTGGGAATGTAAAACTGATACAGCCACTGTGAAGAACAGTATAAAGGTTGTTTAAAAAATAGGTTCTTAAAAAAACATGTTTTTATGAAGGTTCATTAAAAAAAAAAAAAAA